>JABUQX010093330.1:0-10000 GCA_015478945.1 Trachelipus rathkii | reverse complement strand
CCTACCTAAAAATGGACATCAAATTCGGAATTATTAGCCGATTTTGACCCTATTAAACACCATACTGTAGCTTTCTTTTTGGCCTCTAAAACGTTTTTTTCCGGTGTTTTTCTGTTGTCTGTAGTTCATCTTCAAAATTTTTAAATATTTTTCCAAAACCCATGTTTTTTTTGGCATTTTTACGTATCAACTTCACAGAATCTTTTTTTTCGAAAATGACTTCAAAAATTTTGAAATATGCATAGATTGGCCCATTACCTACAATTTACGTATTTACATTTTTTCGATTTTTTTGAGTTTTGTGCTCAGCGTTGTCCAATTTCCAAACCCCATTTTTTTTGGATTTTGAAATTGAAAAATTGCGATAATTTTTTATCCTGTCACGGGAAAAGTGAATGAAATTTTCAGCGCATATGTAGTCGGGGGAGAGGACATTTTTTACTTAATAATTTTCTTTGTATATGCTACCATTTTTTGATTTCCTCCTGATCGGATTATCAGCAAAAAAAAATTTTGGAAAATGTTAAAAATAATTTTCTTTTGAGTATAATAGAAAATAAAAATTATTTAAGTAAATTAAAAAAGGTGTATCTCGCAACTATATTAAGCTCTGAAATTTGATATTGATCGGATAAGTAGAAAAAAAAAATATCTCAATAATCTTCACTTTTTCAGAAAAATCTAATTCTTGGATATATTCGCTGAAATATTGAGTATTTTTTTTCTACTCACCGATCAACATCAATTTTCAGGGCTTGTAGCTTGTATAATTGGTGCGCAAGAAGATCTTTTTTTACTTAAATAATTTTTTTGTATAATCACAAGAAAATTTTTAAAAAATTTTTCCAAAAATTTTTTTTTTAAATTTTGTTCCAAGAATAAATCCAAAAACTAATGCATATACAAGAAAATATTTCTAAATGTAAAAAAATGTGCCTCCTCCCCCCCGACTACATAGCCTGAAAATTTCATTCACTTCGCCCGTAGCACGGAAAAAAATTATCGCAATTTTTCAATTCAAAATCCAAAAAAAAAAATGGCTGTTTGGGAAATTGGACAAGGACAACGCTGAGACAGAACTTTTAAAAAATCAAAAAAAATGAATAAGCTGTTGAGTAAGTAGAATTAAACTATCATTCTATGCATTATTTCAAGTTGAAGGGCACTTTCGAAAAAAAAAATCTGGGGAAGTTGATACGAAAAATGTCAAAAACATGGGTTTTTGAAAAATTGAAAATTTGAAAGTAATGACTTAAAGACACAGAACACCCCGGAGAAAACAACTTTTAGAGGCCAAAAAAGCTTACCAGTTGGGTGTTATAGGGTTCAAAATTCAAAATCGGCTGCATAATTCCGAATTTGTTTCATTTTTAAGGTGGGGCTTAAAAATGCGGGTCCCAAAAATCTAAAATATTTTGGAATCACTTCCCTAAAGTAAGAAGTAGAATTGTTAACTAGTCGCAGTTAGTGGTGGAATTGAGAGGCGGATGCAAGACTGTTAATAAGTAAAACAAGGAAGTTGTGGTTAGTAGTGGTGCGCAACAACCAGCTCATTTTCCAGCATTCCAGAACCCGTAGAATTTATCTGGAAAAAATTCTGGAAGGCTGGTAATATGTTTTTATTATTTTTTCAGGTGGAATTCTGGTATAATTTTTTAACCGTAGATTTGTCGGCACGGAGTCGGAGCCGGAGTCGGATTCTGGGTATTGGGCCTGAACCACCGTTCGACGCGTTTTTAGCCGCAGTTTGCCGCGTTTCCGCTCTTTAAAAAAAATTTGCCATATTACATACCTTAAAGCAGTAAAAATCAGTAAATTCAGTAAATCAAACTGCCCTCCATACCCTCATACCCTTCTGTGATCTATTATTGAATCTATTGATCTATTGATTCAAGTCATATTTTGTATAACATAAACACAAAAACTTTTTATTTATTTTGTTTTGTTTTTCCTTTTAACATTTATGTTTTACTATAAAATTTATTTATTTTGTTTAATTTCTTTAAATATTTTGTTTTACTAAAAAATTTATTCTTTTTATGTTTATAACTTAAAAAAATTTGCATATTTACATACCTTAAAGCAGTAAATCAGTAAATCAGTAAATCAAACTGCCCTCCATTCCCTCATACCCTTCCATGATCTATTGATCGTTATTGTCTATTTGATCTATGATCTATTGATCTCATTGATTCAAGTCATATTATTATATATAACATAACACAAAACTTTATATTTATTTTGTTTTGTTTCCTTTAAATTTATGTTTTTACTATTAATTTATATTTATTTTGGTTTCTTTAAATATTTTGTTTTTACTAAAAAATTTATTCCTTTTTATGTTTATAACTTAAATTTTTTTTGCATATTTACATACCTTAAAGCAGTAAATCAGTAAATCAGTAAATCAAACTGCCCTCCATACCCTCATACCCTTCTATGATCTATTGATCTATTGATCTATTGATTCAAGTCATATTTTGTATAACATAACACAAAAACTTTTATTTATTTTGTTTTGTTTCTTTAAACATTATGTTTTTACTATAAAAATTTATTTATTTTGTTTTTTATTTCTTTAAATATTTTTGTTTTTACTAAAAAATTTATTTCTTTTTATGTTTATAAACTTAAAAAAATTAACATTACATACCTTTAAAGCAGTAAATCAGTAAATCAGTAATTTCAAAAACTGCCCTCCATACCCTCCATACCCTCCTCCGTGATCTTATTGATCTATTGATCTATTGATCTTATTGATCTATGTCGATATATTGTATAAACATAACACAAAACTTTATTTATTTTGTTTTGTTTCCTTTTTAAACATTATGTTTTTTAATAATGAAATCTATTTTATCTTTGTTTTTATTTCTTTAAATAGTTTAATTTTTAAAATTGAAAATTTATTCTTTATGTTTATTAACTTAAAATTTTGCATATTTACATACCTTAAAGCAGAAAATCAAGTAAATCTAAAATCAAAACTGCCCACCATCCCTCATACCCTTCTGTGTGATTATGATCTATTGATCTATTTGATCTATTGAATCTATTGATTCAAGTCATACTTTTGTATTAACATAACTCAAAAACTTTTATTTATTTTTGTTTCTGTTTCTTTTCTTAAACATTATGTTTTTACTATAAAAATTTATTTATTTTGTTTTATTTTCTTTAAATATTGTTTTTACTAAAAAAATTATTCTTTTTATGTTTAATAAGCTTTAAAAAAATTTGCATATTTACATACCCTAAAGTCAGTAAATCAGTTAAATCAGTAAATCTCAAAACTGCCTCCATACCTTCATACCCTTCTGTGATCTATTGATCTATTATGTTGCGATCTATTGATCTATTGATCTATTTGTATCTATTTGATTCAAGTCATATTTTTATATAACATAACACAAAACTTATTTTATTTTGTTTTGTTTCTTTTAACATTATGTTTTTACTATAAAAAATTTATTTATTATGGTTTAATTTGTATTTTAAATATTTTGTTGTTACTAAAAAATTTTTCTTTTTATCATTATAACTTTTTTAAAAAATTTGCATACTTTGCACAGACAAAAGGCAGTGAATCAGTAAATCAGTAAATCAAACTGCCCATCCCACTAAGCCACTCTCATACCCTTCTGTGATCTATTGATTCTATTGAATCTATTGATCTAATTGATCTATTGATTCAATGTCATCATATTGTGTATAACATAACACAAAAAAACTTTTATTTAATTTTGTTTTTGTGCCTTGAACATTTGATGTTTTTAATATGCAAATTTTATTTATTTTGTTTAATTTGCTTTTTAAATATTTTTTTACTAAAAAAAATTTATTTCTTTTTTATGTTATAACTTAAAAAAATTGCATATTTACATACCTTTAAACAGAAATCAGTAAATCAAAATGTATCCAGCTACCCTCCTACCCTCCATGATCTATTGATCTATCGATCTATTGATTCATGTCATATTTTGTATAACAAACACAAAAACTTCATTTCAAGAAAAGAAATATGTTAACATTCGTTTTACCAAAAATTTATTCTTCTTATGGTTGTATCGTAAAAGTTTTTATTTTTATATACTCTAAAGCAGCTAAAATCCAAGTAAATCGTAAATCAGTACCACCAGCCACCCTCACTCCCCATTTGTTGAATCTATTTGATTAATTGATCTATTGAATCTATGGATGCTATTGATTCAAGTCATATTATTAGTATCTTTTTGTATAGACAACATAAAAAATAAATCCTTTGCTGTAGTTGTTGTTGTTGAAATGTTGCGTTGTTGTTGCATTTGTTGCAGTTGTTGATGTTGCTGTTGTTAAAATGTAGCATTTGTCTGTTATGTGTAGCGAGGAGGTTTGTGTGTTGTTTGTTGTTTGTTGTTGTTGTACTGATATCACAGTAGATGATGTTATTGTTGTTGCTGCTGTTGTTGTTCGTGTTGTGTTTGTTAGTTTTGTTGTTGTCATGTTGTTGTTGTGTTGTTGGTCACAATTTTCACAAACAAATGAATCGTGCTAGTTAAATGAAAACTATACAACACTTTTCAAACATATCTCTAATTATTTTAATGTTAATTTTCGCATTAACATTGTAATATTGAAAACTAAAACAAAAATACATATCATCCTACCCTAACTGACATGCAGCATAAATTAACAAGGTAACTAAACAATTAAAATTTCCAACTTACCAGCAGAAGTAGGCATAGCAATCTCAATCTTTACTATACACACGACCGCACTCAAAATATTATTATTATTATTATTAAATTTTATTATATTATTATTAATTATTATTATTATTTAATTATTATTATTATTTATTATTATTATGATTATAGATTATTAGTTTATTATTATTATATTATAGTCAAACTATAAAATGTATATAAAACATAACAAACCTAACAAATACCACACACACCACACACACACCACACAACCACACACACACGCACCACACACACACACCACACACTCACACACACAACACATAATTATAGAGACTTTACTTAATACATTAGCCAGGCAATCATCGTACTAACTTAATTGATCACATGACTTGCTATTCTATGATGTTAAAAGCAAGAGATACTGTACATTTTGTTCTAAGCCGTCGTTGAAGATATTTCATATTTTTAATATGTAATATAAACATTTTCCGTTTTGCTTATGTATTTTTCTTTTAACCTATCTATTTTGCTTTATAAATATATTTTATTAAAAGTTAGTTATTTATTTATTTATTTTGGAGCCTGAACACAAGGATTGTTACCCCAAAAAGGTGCTTAGCCACCAAAGGGTGGGTTTTTGATTCTAGAAGGTTTTTAATAATCGATAGATCATTTAATATAGAATGGTTTCAATCGATCTATCGATGTTTTTTACCCCTACATCGAGTTTAAAACATCTTTCTACGTGCTCTGGTTGATGAAAATATATCGAAACGAAAAATTATTAATACATTTGTTCCGTATATCGCCTGTAGTTACACGCAACTATTGGAGGGGACTGGAATCTGGAATCCTTGAAGGATTCCAGGAACCTGGAAATGACTAATTGGTTTCAAGCAACCAGTAACTCCAAACTTTAACCCCCCAAACCCCCCCCCCCAAAAAAAAAAAAAAAAAAAAAAAAAAAAAAAAAAAAAAAAAAAAAAAAAAAAATATATATATTATATATATATAATATATATTATATAAACAACAAAATACTTCAATATTTATATAGACAAAATATACATAAATAATTAAATAAAAATCAACCATTAAAAATTAATAAATATATCCAGGTTCCTGGAATCCTTCCAGGATTCCAGGATTTCCAGGATTCCAGTCCCCTTCAATATCGCTCTTTAACTACGGCGATATATCGAATGAATCTTATTAATAATTTTCTTTCGATTATATTTTTCAGTCAACCAGAGCACGTAGAAAGATGATTTAAACATCGATATATGGGGGTTAAAAAACATCGATAAATCGATTGAAACCATCAAAAATGACCTATCGATTTTAAAACCTTCTAGGAATCAAAAAACCCCCTTTGGTGGGCTAAGCCACCTTTTGGGGTAAAACCCTTGTGTTCAGGCTCAAAATAAATAAATAAATAACTACTTTTAACCAAAATATAAATATAAAGTATAATAGAAACGTAAAAGAAAATACATAACAAAACGAAATGTTTATATTAAATATGTGAAAATATAAATATCTTCCTACGACGCTTAGAAAAAAAATGTTACACATGCTGCTTACATCATTAGAATGCAGTCCATGTGATCAAGTAAGTAGTACGTATGATTGCATGCTAATGTATTAAGTAAGTCTCATAATTAATGTGTGTGTGTGTTGAGTGTGTGTGTGTGTCGTGTGTGGTGCGTGTGTGTGTTGTGTGTGTTGTGTGTGTGGTGTGTGTGTGTGGATATGTTAGGTTTTGTTATGTTTATATACATATATAGTGATATAATAATTAATAATAATAATAATACTAAATAATACCTAATAATATAATATAATAATAATAATAATATAATAATAATAATAATAATATATTACATCATAATAATTAATAATAATAAATAATTAATAATAATAATATTTTTGAGCGGTTGTGTGTATAGTAAAGATTGAGATTACTTGCCTACTTCTGCTGGTAAGTTGAAATTTTAATTTTTAGTTACCTTGTTAATTTATGCTGTATGTCAGTTAGGGTGGTGAATATGTATTTTTGTTTTAGTTTTCAATATTACAATGTTAATGCGAAATTAACATAATATTTTAGAGATATGTATGAAAAAGTGTTGTGTATTTTTTCATTTAACTTGAACGTTAAATATATTTACATTCAACAACAACAACACACAACAACAACAACAAACACAAACAACAACAACAACAACAACAACAAACAACAGCCAACAACAAACGTAAAACATACAACAACTAAGCAACAACAACAAAGCAACAACAACAACAACAACAACAACAACAACACAACAACAACAAACAACAACAACACGAAAAACAGCAACGAAATGCGTACATTTAACACAAGCAAAATCACAACAACATGCAACACAACATAGAGCAAACAAACAACAGCAACATTCAACAACAACAACTACAGCAAGGATTTTTCTAATTGTGCATCTAATACAAAAAGAATACTAATATAAAATATAGAACTTGAATCAAAACTAGAATCAAATAGAAAAAATCAATAGAATCATAGATACAATAAGATCACACAATGTGCAAGGAGGTGGCCTGCGCATGAAGTAACTTATGATACTGATACTAGATACTGATACTAAGAAAAAAGTAAAATTATTCAAATAATTTTCAAGTAAATAAGAAATTAATAATTAATAATTATATTGGAAAAAAACAAATGTTAAAGAAAACAAAACAAAATAAATAAAAGTATTTTGTATGTTATATTAAATATGACATGAATCAATAGATCGATAGATCAATAGATCATGGAGGGTAGAGTGGGTGAGCTGGATAACATTTTGATTACTGATTTACTGCTTTAAGGTATGTAAATATGCAAATTTTTTAAGATATTTAAAATCCTAAAAAAGAATAAATTTTTAGTAAAAATAATGTGTTTCGGAAGTGTTTTGTTACTAAATTAGAAAAAACAATCTTTAAGTCTACAGCATACTGTTTAAAGAAACCAAAACAAAATAAATAAAAGTCTTTGAGATATATGTGATTACAAAATATGACTTGATCAATAGATCAAGATAAATCAACAATCAATAACTCAATAGACTCACAGAAGGGTATAAGGGGTATGAGACGCAGTTGATTTTACTGAATTTAATATTTTCACAGCTATAATTTATGTTTTATTAATGAAACAAATATTTTATAAGTTTTAAACAAATAAAAGAAATAAATTTATTAGTTGTCATTGTTAATATACGAAAAACAAATTCACAAATAATAAAAATAACTTATTTTAATAAGTAAAAACATAATGTTAAAAAGAAACAAAACAAAAATAAATAAAAGTTTATGTGTTATGTTATACAAAATATAGGACTTGAATCAAATAGATACATAGATCAATAGATCAATAGATCAGTAAGATGATCAAGAAGGGTATGAGGGTATGGAGGGCAGTTTGATTTACTGATTTACTGATTTACTCTTAAGGTATGTAAATATGCAAATTTTTTAACTTATAAACATAAAAAGAATAAATTTTTTAGTAAAAACAAAATATTTAAAGAAAATTAAACAAATAAAATAAATTTTATGTAAAACAAAAGAAAACCAAAGAACAAAACAAAATAATAAAAGTTTTTGGTGTTATTGTTATACAAAATATCCTCGATTGAATGACTTGAATCATGAGATCAATAGATCAATAGATCAATAGAATCACAGAAGGGTATGAGGTGATGGTGGGCAAGTTTGATTTACTGATTTCTGATTACTGCTTAAGGTATGTAAATATGCAAAAAATTTTAAGTTATAAACATAAAAAGAATTAAAATTTTTTAGTAAAAACAAAATATTTAAAGAAATAAAACAAAAATAATAAATTTTAAAATGTAAAACCATAATGTTTAAAGAAACAAAACAAAATAAAATAAAATTTTTGTGTTATGTTATACAATTTATATGACTTGAATCAATAGATAATAATCAATAGATCAATAGATCACAGAAGGTATTATGAGGTATGGAGGGCAGTTTATTTGATTTACTGATTTACTGATTAGCTGCTTTAGGGTCAGTTATATGCAAATTTTTTAAGTAATAAACAAAAAAAGAGAATAAAATTTTTAGTTAAAAAAACAAAAATTTTTAAAGAAAATAAAACAAAATAAATAAATTTTTATAGTAAAAACATAATGTTTAAAAGAAAACAAAACAAAAATAAATAAAAAGTTTTTTGTGTTTATGTTATATAAAATATGACTTTGAATATAGATCAATAGATCAATAGATTCCGGTAAGGGTATGAGGGTATGGAGGGCCATTTGATTTACTGATTTACTGATTTTACTGCTTTAAGGTATGTAAATATGGCAAATTTTTTTAACTTAATAAACATTAAAAAGAATAAATTTTTTAGTAAAAACAAAATATTTAAAGAAAATTAAAACAAAATAAATAAATTTTTATAGTAAAAACATAATGTTTAAAGAACAACAAAATAAAATAAAAAAAACAAAGAAAAAATGTTGGTTTATGTTTATTAATATAAAAAAAAAATATGACTTGAATCAATAGATCAATAGATGCAATAGATCCACAAGGGTAGGAGGGGTATGGAGGGCAGTTTGATTACTGATTTACTGATTTACTGCTTCAAGGTATTGTAAATATGCAAATTTTTTTAAGTTATAAACATAAAAAGAATAATTTTTTAGTAAAAACAAAATATTTAAAGAAATAAAACAAAATAATAAATTTTATAGTAAAACATATACTGTTTAAAGAAACAAAACAAAAATAAATAAAAGTTTTGTGTTATGTTATTACACAATTATGACTTGAATCAATAGTCAATAGATCAATAGATCACAAGATCATGGAATGGGGTGGTGAGGGCAGTTTGATTTACTGATTTACTGATTTAACTGCTTCTAAGGTATGTAAATGCAAATGTTTTTTTAACTTAAAACATAAATAAGAATAATTTTTTAGTAAAAACAAAATATTTAAGGAAATAAAACAAAATAAATAAATTTTTATAGTAAAAAACATAATGTTTAAAGAAACAAAACAAAATAATAAAAGTTTTTGGTGTATGTTATACAAAATATGACTTGAACAATAGATCAATAGAGATCAAGAGATCAATAGATCACAGAAGGTTATGAGGGGTATGGGGGCAGTTTGATTTACTGATTATAGATTACTGACTTAGGTATGTAAAAGGGCAAATTTTTTAAGTTATAACATAAAAGAATAAATTTTTTAGTAAAAACAAAATATTTAAAGGAAATGTCAAATATTTT
>JABUQX010093329.1:2500-12500 GCA_015478945.1 Trachelipus rathkii | reverse complement strand
GCAAAATAAGTGGTTAAATATCATATCTGTAGATGGCTTGGCAACATGGTATGCCTCGTTATCCGGAATGTTCGTAGCTATCATAAGGACGACAATTTTGAATACTAGAGAATAAGATCATCTGGGCTGTGACGATGGTACGATACACTGTTCGGTGACAGGCTGACATGGTCTTAACGTATGGTCTAGCGAACGGGAACGTTCATATGGTAACAACATGGTATCGCCAGACGTATCCCAATAGGCGATATCCCCATCACACGACCTTTGCGAGCGCCTTTAGAATATTACGTGAAATTGCGACCACCGGATCCCGACCTAGGACCTCCCCATACACATGCGAGAGAATACTCGATTTTTCGAGACGTTGCAAGGAATCGCAGAGTCAGTTCTCGAACTTTTGCCTGGTGCCATGACATGTCTCATGGACCATCTTGAAGGTCCTGCGTGATGAAAATCTGCACCATTGTCTTTACCAACGTGTCTAGTGTCTCACTATCGTAGACTATGCCCCCTGCATGCAGTTTTGTTGGTGGTTCCATCAACATCAACGTCAAAACGGCATAGCGTCGCTGATCTTCTTGGCAGATGAAGTGTCATTTTGGCAGGTATAGCGTAACGAATTTCCACAACACCAACATCTGGGAACACATAAATTTCTATTGCATTCACCCATTCAGGTACTAGTACCAATTCCTAATTGGTCCATATATCTTACTGAAGCATCTGAACGGCCACTCCTATCCACAGTTCTTACGAGGTTAATTGACTACATTCCTCGAGGACGTTCCTCTGGCAATTCGTCGAGATATTTGGTAAATGCTGATGAGACTCTATCCCACTTTTCGAGATCAATTCGCCAGTATCTCGACGCTACGTATCACAATCGCTGGGTGAAACGTGGAGCACCTGTGACATGGATGCCACAGTCACCCGACCGTAACCACTTGGATTATTATTTGTGCGGTCACCTTAAAGCTCTCATCTACAGAGATCCTGTTCCTGATATTAATACTCTTCGGTAGCGTATCTTAAATCAGTGTGACTACATTCACCGCAAACGAGTCACTCCCTGCTCAGACAGGTAGAAGCTTGCATTGTTGCTCATTTCGAACACCTGCTATGGTTGGACTGTGATGCGTACTACCACCACTTGACTTGTATGCTAATAAATACTATTGCGACATTTTTGTTGTTCTCTTCTCTTTGCTACTACGGGTGTGTCAAGGCTTTGCCCTATGTATCATCTCTATCGTGCATTCCCGAATATGTGTATTTAAGGGAAATTGTTCCCCCAACAATTGTTTAATTACGTCACTATGTTTGTCAGTTTACTTAATATTCACCCTATATATATATATATATATATATATATATATATATATATATATATATATATATATATATATATATATATATATATATATTATATATATATATAATATATATATAATATATTAATAGAATTAAAGCATAAAACATCCGCATCCGCTTATTGGATTGAAAAATTAGATTCATCATTCGCTGATGGATGGAAGAATGATTTTACATCCAATACATCACTAAATTATATACATATAGTGAAGTGTATGCCTATATATAATCTTACCTTTTAATAATGCTTCGTGGGAAACAACAGGTATTTTTCAAGATTTTATATTTAATAAAAATTTCCTTTATTGTTTGTTTACCAGACCACTTTATTTAAATTTTATTGGACCAATTCATTTTAGCATTAAAACGTTTTCGATGAAACCTGATAATACAGCACGCTCGAAGTGATAACACTATGGAATTAAGCAGTTTCCTTTTGCGATTAGCTATATTCGATGATGAAGGAGTTTAAGGCATCATGAACTTCGTATTTCAGTCAGCAGTTAAACATCAAAAATCATCGTTCTAACTTATGAAAGGAAGAAAAACCCTATAATAGTCTCCCCAAATGCAATGGCGAATTAAAAGTAGCAAACTGAAGGTTAAGGAAAAAAATAACATGACATCGAGATCTCTTCTTTGACAGACTTCAGATTAAACATATTGCCGCTCAGCAAACAATTAGAGAAGTAGCAGAGGTACAGAAAGGAAGAAGAATCGAAATGAGGAAATGGAAACACTGAAAACGAGGAAAATGCAGAAGATGCGAAAGATGATATCGCCCGATGGTGAAACAGTCGGAGGGAGCAAACTTGAATTAGAAGCTGTTTCCAAACTCGGAGCTGCAAGCATATATTGTTTTTATATTACAAGTAGAGGCATGTCCGAGATATATATATATATATAATATATATATATATATATATATAATATATATATATATAAATATATATAATATATATTATATATAGATATATATATATTATATAATATATATATATATTTATATATAATATATATTATATATATATAGATATATTAGGAGAAGATATATATAGGGGAGAAAATTATTTCCCGAATTTTGTCAACGAGAACCCCACAAAATGATCAGTCTTACAGAATTTTCAATAGCACAAGTTTGAGCACGATTGGAGCATGTTTAACTCGTGTGCGCTGGGCGTTTGAAGTTTCAAGGAATTCGAATTTTGGCTGGCTAGCACGTCTTTGGGGCCGTATCTCTGAAACCATTAGTTTGTCTCATGATTTATGTCCAAATCATAGGCAATATTGTTCTAAGTAATTTATATTATATTACAATTGTTTGCTACTTATAGTCGAAGCCCGAGCTAATTAACACTTTGTTCATCAAAACGTACTTAGAACCTCTAATAACGAACTTATGATATGAGAATTATTTAATATTTTCAAAAATTTAATTAATTATGATGGAATAAAATGACAGAATGTTTTTGTTTTTACATATTTTAATGTATTTTAATAAGAAAAGAGAGTGACAATGAACCGTTTGCATTCTTTTAGAAGGATGAGATCATTAATAATCTATATTCTAAAGTTTCTTCAAATTCATTTTTCTGTCCTCTGCTTGCTGCTTTCGGCATTTGTTTTCTGCATGTAAAACATATTGTTTCTACTCCTCATCTTTAGTGAGGAGGTTATTAAAGTCTGTAATAATTTCACTCCTCGTTCTGCCACATCATTAACGACCCTTAGTGACTTCACAATCCCAATCCTTCCTTAAAATGTATATTTTTAGGCCAACTGGGGGTTCTCTGAGAAAATCTGCGTTAATCTGGAAACACTCAAAGAAATCATGCGTCCTCTTGTAATTAAACAAACGTAACCCGCCAATTAATCGTTCTTCCAAAACTGGTGTCTTTCAAAATTTATTGTTGTACAATCTTGAAATTTTCTGTCTCGGTCTTCGGTGTCATTTAGACTGTTCGCCATTTCCGATTTTTCTTCGTCTGAAATTGAGAATCAAAGAACACGAGGCTATCAATTCTGCATTTAAATACCACAACTGGTTTGAGAATTTCACAAGAGCTCTCTCAGAGATATCTTGTCAATCTCCTTGTGATAGTTCAACAAACTTCGCAAGAGGTCAAAGTCTTGCTTGGGAGCAAAGTGTGCTTTGTGGGCATTGAACCAAGCTTTGCAATACACTCTAACGAGAAAATTACAAGACAGCTTCTAAGGTACGTTGTTCTTCATGACTCAGTTTGAATTGTCCGCGGAATAGAATATCTTCAGACAGTAGATGGCCTTGCCCATCTACCTGGCATGACTGATGGCACCTGGAGATTTAAATTCCACTTCCGTTCCATTCATCGTTCCTACAAACACCAATACCAATTGTAGGAGCTCCTTGTAATCGTCTCTGGAATGTGATTGCGTGAGTTTAATGTTACAATCCGCAGTTATGTTGGCAATTACTTCAGAAGCAGGGCTTCGGAGTCGGAGTCGGAGTTCGGAGCGGAGTCGTGAGTCGCTTGCAATTTTCCAGGAATCGGATTCGAAAAATTCTGTGCAAGTGAGTCGAGTCGGAGTCGAGTCGATCGGAGTCGCGAGTTCAAAATTCCTGTGTAAGTGAGTCGGCAGTCGGAGTCGGAGCTCGAAATTTAATAGAACTAATTATTATTATTATTATTATGATTATTATATTATTATATTATTATTATTATTATTATTATTATTATTATTATTATTATTATTATTATTATTATTATTATTATTATTATTATTATTATTATTATTATTATATTATTTTTTTTTTTTACAAGTTCTTCAATTCTTCTAAATAGTTCTTATTTCAGAGAAATTTTATTAAGGACTATTCGAGAATAAAAAGAATTTAAAACTTTAATATTAAACCAATATTTCGCCTGCATACTTTAGGCATGATCGTTAACTAACTATTATTTATAATGCAGCTTAGATAAATAAATTCTAAGATAAAAAAATTCATAAAATTATTTTACATTAATTGTGGAGTTTAAAAAATAAATTTGATGAAAAATCAAAAATCCAAAAAAGCTTACATTGCTTTCAAATACAACTATTATCATGGATACTAGTGGTACCTCCTTCAAAATAAATATTCAAAAACATTCAAGCATTCATTCATTCATTAAATTTCACATTGATGTCCGGCTAAGTTTTTTAATAAAAATGAATTCTGCTATGCGCAGATAGTTAAAATTACCAACTTGAAATAAAATTTTAAAACAATTAGCAATTTCAGCTGTAGGAGGGGATTTGTGATCCGTCGTGTAATAATGCTTCCATATTTTACTTGGTTAAAAGTACGTTAAAAATTGAGCTGATATAAATTTTCTTAAATTATTAATTATTATTATTATTATTTATTATTATTATTATTATTTTTATTATTATTATTATTATTATTATTATTATTATATTATTATTTATATTTATTATTATTATTAATTAATTAATTAATTAATTAAAAATGTCGTTATGATTTTAGGAAAGGGAAGTTTCATTTTGTTTCTTTTGCAAATTTTGCAATATATATATATATATATAATATTATATATATATATATATATATATATATTATATATAATATATATATATATATTATATATATATTATATATATATATATATATATATATCGTCACATCTTCCTTTTCCAAGACTGGGAGTAAGGTGTGTGACATGCATCGGGAAAAAAAAAAAAAAAAGAAAAAAAAAGCTAAGTAGAGATATGACCACAAGTTGAAAGAAAGTCCAACCCTACCGCCCCTTCTATACCGTATTAGTAGAACTCATCGCAGTCAGAAAATCCACCCTAGAGCTTATGAAACCGCGACGACTTTTCACTATGCATATCGTCAGTGTAGGGTTTATCCCTTGGCCCAGGTGGCCACCATACCCCTCACAAAAACCCCGCCATTCTCTCCTATCATGCACCTTTCTTCTCGCTCTACCAAAACTCACATTTTTCTCCTGCAGACATTCCTTTACTGGACTCAATCCACTTCTTCTTCGGTTTCCCAGCCGTCGATTCAACACACTCACCACTATACATCCGCTTAAACCAACCGATTATCATTCATTCTTTCCACATTGACCAAACCATCTCAACTACTTTCATTTTATTCTCTCATTTATCCCTTCTCACACCACACAACTCTCTAATACGTTCACTCCTCATTTTATCAATACTTCTCACACCTAACACGCCCTAATGATTGTCATCTGGAACCACATTGCAACTTGTAGATCTATACTCTTTTTTTCCAGACCTAGATCTCACTATTACTATACCAGTTAACAAGTTAAGCAACATTACCCTCAGTGTTAAGACCCTATGTGCGCACTCAAGACTTATTCCTTTCGCATCCGCCAACGATTTAATTGCTCCAGCCATTCTGCCATTCACAACTTTCCACTACATTCTGCATCATCCGTTCCATTTTCATCCAAATATATATATCCTAAATATTAAACTCGGACACTTGTTCAGCTGTTACCATTCTAACATAAAACTTCCCCACCGAAGGACTGACCCTCATCAACAACCATAATCTTACTCTTATCTACTTTACTTTCAAACACCCCTCTTATTACACACCCTGCCAAATCTCTCTACCAAATCCTCTCAAAAATTTCTTTCAGATTTCAACCACAACAAAAAAACCAATCATCCGCATAAATAAGAGGTAGGCACCCTCCACTCCCTCCATTCTCCATCATTCAACACCATTTCTGCCACCCCCATCTCTAACTCTTTCATAACCCCATCCTATACAAATTGGAATAATAACCAAGTAGACATAATACATCCCTGCCTCACCCGCTATGATATTAAACAATATATTATATATATATTTATATAAATGTATATATATATATATATATATATATATAAATATATATATATATATATATATATATATATATATATATATATATATATTTATATATATGATTTTAACTTTTTAAGTACACTTGAGACTGAAAGTATTAAACTGTTAATTTTATAATGGCTGTTTTATAATAAAAATAAAAATTATTTGCGTTATCATTACGTTATACATTTGTTTCCGAAACTGAAATATATTTGTTTGTAATGTGTTGCGCCTGTATCTTTGTCTTTATTTTACTTTACCGTATAGCATTTGGAGGTTAGATTCATTGGAAAAGTGGAATATTTTTATATTCTCAAAAGCAAGCGAAAAAAAATAGTTGAAACAAAAAAATGTTTTACTTAACTCTGCTAAGCACTAAGTAAGTCAGTAGTCGAAAATTTTGAATTGACTGCTGGTAGTCTTTCGGAGTCGGATCGATCCGAAATTTTTTCTTTGAGTTGGAGTCGGAGTCGGATTCGAAATTTTTTGTTTAAGTGGTCGGAGTCGGAGTCGGAGTCGGAGTCGAAAATCCAAATATGAATTTAAGGAGTCGGAGTCAGAATCGGAGTCGAAAAATTTATTTTACGACTCCTCAGCCCTGTTCAGAAGGTAGATGTCTTTCCACAATTTCGCTGATGATACCCGAGTCATATTGTTTCTTGTTGAGCTTCGCCCATGCATTTTGGAATCTCTTGAATATGTCGGGTTGAGCCAGTTGTTGATTCGAAATTACATTCGAAAACACCTCTCAACATGATTTCAAGAATATGGTGGCGGCAAGCTAGGTAAAGCAGCTCTCTACCCAAAATGTTTTCCAAAATTGTACAGCCTTGAGCCTTCTGTGTTTTATGCAGTGGTGTCAAAACACACTGCATTGATAGTATGGGAGACACCCCATTCCTCGACAATTATAAACAGCCAGGCTTGTTCTTCGCCAGTGCTTGGTCTTTGCTACAGGAACACTATCAGTTGTTCATTTTCACCATAAGAAATTACAACAGCTATTCGTTCTTTCTTCTCTGTCTTTAGAACGTCTGGTAGAAGTTTTCCGTCCCAATAAACTACAACAGCTTCCTTCTCTGGTATATAAATTCGTTCCAAGATCTTTTCAGTGTATTTTTCTCAGAATACTTTTCACCTTTCATGGATGGTGGTTTTTGACACTTTGAACTCCTCAGGATTCTCCCCAAGTGCTTCTATGGTAGCTATGAGTATTCGTGTGGCATTTCTGTCAGATACCTTACACCGATCCAACAACAGAGATAGTTTCATGGTTAAAATTTCCCTAACGCCAAGTTTCATCCTTTTGCTATGAGATGGTCCAGGAAGTTCCTCGGTTTCTTGAGAAGTACAAACTTCCATTGGCAGCACATCTTCGATATCTTCATCGCATGTGTTTCCTCTTCTCACTGTCCTCATCTTCTTCATCATCAGTCTCTATGAACAAAAGAAGAAAAAGAAAAGGACCAAATTAATTATGAAAATAGTTAAGTTACGTTGCTTATCTTGTTATGTTGGTGCTTTTGTAAAAACTAAACAATAGAACCAGGGACGTAAACGTAAACTAGCAAAGAGATCAAATTCAAGCAAAAATAAAAGAATCTTAACTATGCGAATAAACATTCCACTTGAATTTTCTCGTTCATTTCGCAAGTCCTTGTTGTAGTTTTCTTTTCAGCTCGAAGCTAACTTCAGATCACCCAAGCATAGAGCCCTGACCCACCCTTATTCACTTTGTTTTAAACAAAGAAAACTTCCTTGTTGCTTTTGATTTCTCATGGGCCAAGCATCTTGATGGGCGATATCAAAAATATCATCTACCTTTGAGGCGAACTCTTGAATTTGTTCTTTGCCAGCTTGTTGCAGCTTCTCTCTCTCTCTCTCTCTCTCTCTCTCTTATATATATATATATATATATATATATATATATATATAGTATATTATATATATATATATATAATATATATATATATATATATATATATATATATTATATATATAATTATTTATATTTAATATAATTATATAATATGTAATATATATATAATATATAATATTATTATTATATATATATATATATATATATATATATAAATATATATATATAGATATATAATATATAGAGAGAGAGAGAGAGAGAGAGAGAGAGAGACCTAAATGGTTGGAATGTGATCTAAAAAGGGATGGTATAACAGGGGTTGGTGTCGGGAGAAAAAAATAGAATGGTAGGAAGATGATATTCTGTGAGGAGAGAGGTATTTAAGTAATACTTTCTTTAAACACAAGAGTATCCATAAGTATACAAGAGTTGGAGTAGGCGGAGATGGTATCGAAGTGAAAAGTATGATTGATTTTGTGTTGGTGAAGACGGAGAGGTTGAAGTATGTTATGACGAATTTTGTTAACAAAAATACGGCCAAGATTAATTATTGACCAAAATTTAAACACCGACTAAATTCTTCATAAAAAAATAATAATATTGGAACACAATTTTCTATAGAGTATACTAGAACAATTTGCTCGCTGGTTATTGACGCATTCATTATGGTGTGATCTGAAACCTTTCATTAAAATAACAAACCATTAAAATAACTTCAAGAGTTAATTTGTTGTAAAAAGTTTGTATAAATTATGCATAACAGAGTAAATTTAGTGTAAGATTTGGTATTGATTTGTGAATATTCGTTGATACGAAGTGCAACATATTAATTTCACACGGACTTTAATCTATATCTATTGATATACTGCATATAATGAGTTAATTGATTATATATCTAATTGTTTATTTTATGTGTATCTGTATTATAATTTTCGAATGCTAGATAACGTCTTTATGGCAAAAAGGTGCTAGCCAAATTCGAGAGTTATTAGATAATTTAATACTATTCGTTAATAAATACCTAAAAACTAGGTCATAATTATATTATATATCATATGCAATGTCGCATTACGAATAATAAATTATAATTAATATGATTACAATTCCGCTAATAAAAATGCATTTGAAAAGAATACTACGTATTATTATATATATATATATATATATATATATATATATATATATATATATATATATATATATATATATATATATATATATATATTATATATATATATATATATTATATTATATATATATATATGTGTGGTGTGGTTGTGTGTGTGTGTGTGTGATGGTAAAATTTTCGAATGCTTGACAACGTTTTTGTGACAAAAAAGGTTCTAGCCACATTCGAGAGTTATTAAATATTTTTATATTATTCATTGATAATTACTTTAAATGCTAGGCCGGATTTACGATATCGTTGATATATTAATGCATATCAGTGCCGTATCTGAAATTTGGTCACATGGTCCTTCGAACCGGATATTGTGTTACATCTGGATTCTGAGATACATTGTCGGATCCTGGGTCACACTTCGTACCTAGTC
Source organism: Trachelipus rathkii (assembly GCA_015478945.1). NCBI lineage: Eukaryota > Metazoa > Arthropoda > Malacostraca > Isopoda > Trachelipodidae > Trachelipus > Trachelipus rathkii. Next base: position 2,797 of record JABUQX010093329.1, on the reverse strand, counting down.
TTTGAGCTGTGTCTAAATAAAAAGATACAAATTAAATATAAAGTTGCATATAACTGTATATATATAAAATTAAAATGTCTACAGATGAAAAACCCACTCTTCAGCAACTTATTAAAAGAAGAGGGGGTCATAGAGCTAGAATATCTCTTCTTAGTAGTGAAATTAAGTCACTTTTATCACAAGATGCTAACTATGATAAAGTAAGTAGTTTTTTGGGTCAATTAAAGGAACACAAAGGTTCTATTGCTGATTATGATGTTCAAATACATCTTTTATTGGAAGATGAAAGTGATGAAT
>JABUQX010093328.1:7500-37029 GCA_015478945.1 Trachelipus rathkii | reverse complement strand
TCCTTTTATCTCAATAGAGAAATTCGTTTCCTACAAACTAATACCTTTTCCTACCCACCTTCCTTTAAATAAATCATTAGTTCGAGTCATGTACAACGACCCAAATAGTTACTTCTTTGTAAATTACGGTAATCGGAAGTACACTTACCTTAAAGAATCAGCCCATGATCTTTGTAGACATTTAGGCCAACTAGCAGTTTGTCCCCAGTCCCAAGTGTTTGCTTCCATTGATGATCAGTCTTGTTTACTATCTTTAATCTTGAATTTCACTAATGACTTTTCACACTGCCCTATTGCAGAATATAAGTCTATAGAACCTTATACTGTCGCTTTAGGACACTTCACCTTATTTTTTTTCAGAAAAAACTAGGGCTTCGATTGCATGTGAGAAACAAATTCATATTCCGCTGTCTATGACTATGTTTTAACATTTCACGGAAAATGTGCTTTTCATCTCTTCTAAGTTCAGTTTAAGAATCCTATTTCACTTGAAAAGAACATAACCCTCTCTTCCTTAATTTCTTACTCTGATCACGTTTTATTTAACTTCTTATCTCACGTTGCTTTACTAAATTTCTCGTTTTGTTTCTAAATTTCAAACGCTTAAAAGAATTCATTGGAATCCAAGACTAGATCAATTAAATCAAACAATGCACCCTTTTACACCGTATTTTCCCCAAATAAAATTCATTCCATACATTGGAGGAGGAACTTCTGGCACGATCTTTTTCCTCATAGTTCTTGTATGCATATTTCCGTTTGGACTAAAAGAGTTATTACTTTGGCGCAATATGATGCAGCCAAAGCACCCATTCAACTGAAAAGCATCCGCTTCCAGCATCCAATCTAACGTACGTTCCAACTACTACGTGAGATGCTCTAAATTTAAAAACCCCTTGTGGGGGGGTTCAGATAAGATCTCGACCCAGTCCCAATCCCTGTCCTACGTTTGTCTTTACTTCAAGACTCCTATGCTCTTCTAATACCTCGTAGCTATAACTTCCCTCTGAAAATCAAGCGCTCTATTCGAATTAACCAATCATCCTAAGTAATGATTTTCCCGGGGAGGGGACCTTTATCGTACGTATAGTACTTTAATTCGAAAGGTATTCCATCCTTTTAATTAGATTCCATCCTTTTAATTAGATTCCATCCTTTTTAAATTGGATTCAAAAATGACGTTCTTAAACGTTTTATTTAAGATTCGATCGAAATAAGTCGCTTAGGAACGAAAACTTCCCGCCTTTCTCTTGCTCGTAAAGACTGCGCAATAGATTTCCTGTACGGCCTTGTATTGCCTGCATTGACTCATTCGCAATCCTACAAGGGCGTCTCAGTTGCTTCTTGCTTGGTAAACCATAAAGTTTGATAGTGAAAACGCTTGTGTGAGAATCTGGTTCTTTTAACCTTCCTATATATATATATATATATATATATATATATATATATATATATATATATATATATATATATATATATAATATTTTTATTTATAATAAATATATCAAATATTCCTGTTGTGCATTGATCAGGTTTACCTGGCTAGAATTAAATTAATATGTGATCATATATCGCCAACCCTCATAAAACTAATATATATATATATATATATATATATATATATATATATATATATATATATATATATATATATATATATATATATATATATATATATATTTATTACATACTTAAAAGAATGTAATTATGTTGATAATTATATTCTTCCGATGTACTTATAATTATAATTTACAGAGTTATTAAAAATATTTTATAGCTTAAGTAAAGGGAGTCAATTCCACAATTGAAGCGAAGCTAAAACATTTATAAGTATGGCCTTTGTAAATGGTCTATAAGAGGTATGTGAAAAATGTGAATATTCTTTTCAGTATGTCATTAATATATATCCGTCTAATTAACCATTATGTAATTATTAAATGAAACATGATTCTATTATGTATTTAGATGGAATAAGCCATCAGGTAAAATATTTTTTGATGTATTATTTTATGTTTATGAATGCTAATCATGCAACCACATGCATTTTTCACAAATATGTATTTCATTAGTAATTATTAATACCTTCATTTAATTCCAGCAATCATATTTTATTGTGTACTTTTCTTATCAAAAGTTTATTTATCAAAAGTTTATTATCCCTAGGTGTTTTTTATCTGGATCTTGTTTTGTGATTTGAGTTTGTCTGTTAAAAGTCCCACGTTGGGCGAAAATAAAGTATAGCTAGAAGACTTGCTTCACTCTTCTAGCGCATAGATAGTAAAAGAAGTCAGAGATATATATTACTATATATTATATTTATATATATATATAATATATATATATATATAGTATATATATATATATATCTATAATATATAAATATTATATATATATATATAGTATATATTATATTATATTATATATATATAACAATGTAAATAAGCTAAATTATTAAATCTCTCTGCTCTCTCTCTCTATATAATATATACTATATATCATAATATATATATTATATATATATATATATATATTATATATATATATATAGTTATATAATATATATATATTATATATATATATATATATATAATATTATATATATTATAATATTATATATATTATAATTATATATTTATATAATGTCAAATTAAATTAAATTTATTATAATGAGAAATATATTTTAAAATACAAATTTCATAGTTACATAGTAACATACCTGCCATATTGTTTTCTTCATCAATATTGGTATCAACCATTGATCATTTGTTTCTTTGAAATTCCATATTCTGAAATAATAAAGTATTTATATATATATATATATATATATATATATATATATATATATATATATATATATATATATATATATATAATATATATATATATATATATTATATTTATATAATATATATATATATATTTGATTATGCATTTTTTCAGATAAAAAGATGAGAATAAATCAGTGACATGAATTAATCCAACCAAGGCTGCTGAGTCGGAAAAAATATTTGAAAAATAAATAAATGAATAATTGGGAGATCCAATGAAAGAATTGTATTTCACCTTTAGAAATCTATCACATGATCAAGAATATAATAAATTTTCATTTTAACATTAACAAAACCAGGGAATATAATTGTTGGAGCTCTCCATTAAAATAAAATGAATTTCTTTGTAGTTCAATCTTATGAAGTTATTAAAAATAAAAGAAAATTTATGGGTTTAAATATGTACTGTGAGTGCAAGATTGTCAAAATATGAAAAAATTCTTTAAAGACTTTGGCCCACTTAATTGATGTTACCCTTTAACTTATAATTACAATTTAAGAAATGTTTTCTTTTATAATTACAAAACAAAAAAATAGTTATAAAACAGCTTCAACTACTTGTTTCTTATTCAAGACTCAGTCATGGTCTATGCATAAAGAATTTTTATAGATTATAAATCATGACTAGGAAATATAGGGCGCTATTCCCCATAGGTATTTGTGTGCCACGCATTTATAGAATGACTAATTTTTCAAATGCATGCTACACATTATGTCTATGGGTTATATATATATATATATATATATATATATTATATGTCGGGCGGGGTGACTTGGACACTTTAGGTATAACTTCTCTCCCGACTTTCCCTAATGCAGCTTTTTGGAATTTTTTTTTTCAAATTAAAATCAAGGCATATAGTAGGTAATCAAGCACACAAAAAAATAATAATGTAATTCTAATAATAATAGTTTTATTAAGTTTTAAATAAAGCTCATTGCAGCCTACCTGGAGGGAGAATGCGGAAACACCATTGAGAGGTGAATCGGACCATCTGTTTAAATTCTTCTTTTACGTATAAAAATTCAATTTATATTTTAAATTTTTACTTAATTAATAATTGTTTATGCATCTCTCTGAATAGTAATAAGTAAATAAAAATGTCAATAATGGATACATAAATAAGAATAAAATGTGGTGGTCCGAATTCACCCTCTCCGTCAAAATTGACACTTTTTTGGAAATTCGTATTTTCATATAATTTCATTTTTTATTTTAATTTTTACTTAATATAAGTAACTTTTTATTATATTAAAATTAATTATACATAATAAAAATGTCAATAATAATGCAGTAAAAATATGAAAACAATGGTGGTCCGAGTCCCCCCTTCCTCAATTTTTACGGCGGGGTGAATCGGACGAAGTTAGGCCCGTGATTTTGCCACTATACTGTTATTGGAAGCAAAATTTACTTTGCCAGTTTAAAAGCTAACATACTCGAGTGTATACACTGAAAAAAATAATTAAAATGCCCCATCAGCCAATTTTTTCATTTTATAACAAAGTTAAAAAAACTGACAATTTTTCAAAAGTGAATTCTATGAAGCATTTTTATACCCTAATTTATTAATATTTTTAAAAATATAAAAACTCTCTAGAATTAAAGATGATCTAAATAAAACTTGTAGTACTACCGTGTGGCTTTTAAATGAGCGAATTTTTTTTTTATTTTATTATTATTTTTTATTTTATTTAGAGTAGACCCTCCTAAAGAGGTGGGCCCGGTCACCGCGCCCCCCGCGCTATATATATATATATATATATATATATATATATATATATATAATTATATATTATATATATATATAGTATATATATATATATATATATATATATATATATATATAGTGTATTAAAACAATATCTGATTTAGATTCCACTAGGCTTACCTTATATATAATGGAGGTGTATTTAGTTTTTGTTATTTTCACTGTTAGTATTGCAAATTTCATTTCTGCCCCTTTAAACTTGATCGCAATTGGCTGGACTGTAACCTTGGATAGGTTATATCTTAAAATGTAATAAACAGACAAATGAAGAGGAGTGATGTTCAGGAATTTAACCCCATACATACATTCATTGATACTTTTGGTATGCAATTCAAATATATTTGTACATACATGGACCTAACTTACTATATAAGGTTTCAAATTCTTGATAAAAAAATGGGTAAACGATTGTATCATATTTAATATATAATTATATATATATATATATAGTAATATATATATATTTATTATATATATATATATATATATATATACTATATATATATATATATATATATAGTTAAGAATTAGCGTAGTCTGATGAAAAATCATTATTTTTTCTGATTATTTTTTTAATACTCTTTTCATACCAATATGTAAGAGGACTAAAAATAGCACTGCAATCTTCTCATATATTCTCTGTAAATTTTTTTTTTGTTTTAAATTCAAGATTTAGGACTCATAAGTTTAAGTTATAATAAGTTTGGATCATGTCTTTCATCTACCTCCACCTCTATATAACAATATGGATTGCATGGCTTCGCAACACATTTTTCAATAAGTTTAAATAAAAATGTGTAAAAAAAATTGACTCAAGCTTAACTGGAAGCAGATATCAACATGAGCCATAAATTTTGTTAAGTAGACAGTAAATCTATGTCTACTTAACAAAACTTGTCATAACACCTTACTGATTTTTTTTAACGTAAAAAAATATATTAAATACTGAATAATGTGATATAAAGACACTCATATAGTATCGTGGCAATTTGCTTATCATGCCTGTTATAGGAGCGTTGCTTCATATGTAGGGCACGTAAGGATCTATGTCTACTTGAACAAAACTTATCATAACTTACTGATGTTTTAATAAAAAAATTATATGATACTACTTGTAATAAACATTGCGCTTATAATATACGTAATTATAAGCATTTTTTGTTAACGATGTTGTGCGCAGCATTGCTTCATGCCCAATCAAAACATTATTATTTTGGTAATTGGTTAATATTAGGATTGATATACCTTTCCCAACCCTACACAGGATATACTCTAAAAAAAAAAATAATGAAGAATAGTGAAAACGAAAAGCGTTGCTCTCTTTAGGGAAAAAAGTTACAGCCTCTCAGTTGTAAAAAATCCCATAGGATTTTCTTATAAAATTTTTTTTGGAAAATCACAGGATATAGCTACTCTAAAAAAATAATAATGAATAGTGAAAACAAAAATAGGCAGTTTCTTTAAGAAAAAAAAGTTACAGCCTCTCAAAGTTTAAAATTTTCCCATAGACTTTCTTATAAAAGAAATTAGTGGGCCTCATGCTCGTTTTAGGGCCATCCTAGTTCAGGTTATAAGATATGAGAGTTCTACATAGATTTTCTCTGTGCATACCTAACAAAACTTATCATAACCGGTCTTAGAGGGCCTGAAATGAGACCGAACTTGGATAGATCAATGTTGAAAAGTCTTTGGGAGTTTTAACAACTTTGAGAGGCTGTAATTTTTTTTCTAAAGAGAGCAACGATATTCGCTTTCCCTATTCTTCAGTATTATTTTTTTCGAGTATATCCTGTGATTTTCATAAAAATCGGGGGTGACAACCCTCTGGGTAACAGCTACCATTATTTTTTTTAAAAATATCAATTTTTTTAGACTATGCTAAACTCATATATATATATATATATATATATATATATATATATATATATATATATATATATATATATATATATATATATATATATATATATATATACTACACGAAGTTTGGGGTGTATAGGCCTAGAACAGCTATATTAAACTTGATCTTTTGAATTGCAACTAGAACTTTTATTACACATCATTTAAGTTGCAATTAGGCCTAGTTATTAAACTTATCTTACAGCAATTGCTGTCATGCTTTCATACTATAAAAGTACTATAGCCTAAAATATACAGCTAAGCCTAAGTTTTAATTAGGCATAGCTGTTAACACTTTTCAGCAATTGCAGTGATCACTTCACTATAATAGTACTATAGCCTGGTATGTGTATTAAAAGCCCTCCTAGTTGCAACTCAAAGGCTTTGTATAGTATAGGCCTATTCACAAATTGGAAGAATTAAATCCTTTTTTATAATTTATTAAATATTTTAAAAAAATAATATTAATATTGATATAAGCACTAAACGTTTTCTTTTATCAAGAATTTTTAAAACCTTATATAATAAGTTAGGTCTGCACATAAACATATCTACAGAATTGCACTGCCCCAATGTTATGCGAATGTGTGTACAGGTGTTAAATTCTCAACGATTCATTTCCTTTGACTCGTGTCATTTTACCGACAAGCCACGGAAAACATTGGCCATTTGGCTAGTATTATGTTCAAGGTGTTTATAGGCTTTATTTTATGTTTATTTATTTTAATTGCGCATATGCATTTTGCAATGTATTCTGCAGAAATTGTTAAAATCGCAGACAGGGATTTTGATCTGTAGAATTAGCTTGAATAAATAAAATCCTAAATATTTTTGCGATAAGGCACACCAATTTATTAAACATGGATGGCACCATTTTGAGAACTGATAGACTGAAAGTGATATTGGGATAATCGATATATCAAAATGCAAATAGAAAGGCATTAGAAATATAGAAACTGTATTGAGTTAGTAAAGAGTGTATGAAAGGAACCCATGTGAATTTAGCAGAAGGTAAGAGTATTGTTCATAATAGGAGTGAATGGCGTGGCTTTTGAGAAGGGGTCATGGTTGTGGGTGTGGCCCAGTCGTGGAACGCTTACATTGATGAGATACCACAGTAGGGGTGGGGGGCTGTTGCAGTGTTGTGAAACTCTAGGGTGGAGATTGTCTGCAATGGGCTCGCACTTAAATTTATGGGGAGGCTTTTTTAATTTGGGGTCACATTCTTGTACTTAATTACTTTGTTTCCGGTGCCTGTTTTGCACCCCACCCCCAATCTGTGGTGAAGATCCGTGGAGAGTGATAAAGGAAAGAGTTGCTCTGTAATAACTTGAACTTGGACTTGGTACATTGCTAGTAGACTAAATAATTTCACATAGCCTAGTGCAAATGTGGGAATAAGGTGAAGATTTTCAGAGATTTTAAAAGTATATAAATTTGGATATAATTAATATGTGTAATAATAAGTAACAATATTTAGGTTTAAGATTTATTCAAAATTAGTATCGTCCTAATTCAGTTTTATTAGCCCAATAATTTTAATTTTTTTATTTATTTATTTATTTTTATTCAATTATTCAGTATTAATTTACATAAATAAAATAGGGTAATTATGGAGTTCAACATATTCTTAAAAAATCAATATTTTATTTAAAATCAATCCATGTTTTGATATTTCTAGAAACAACGTTGCCAAATGTTGTTAATAAAGAAATTAAATTTTACATTTTCGAAAAATCAGGTAAGAGCCTATGATGAAATTGGTCGAATAGACTAGATTTACTGTGTATAATTAACAAACTTAATCAACGGTAATAGTAGCGCAGAAGGGCTTCACCCCCCTGTGATTTTTATAAAAATCACATGATATAGCTAGCTACTTTAAAAAAAATGGTATTGTTCTATATTTGAATCAGTTCATATTTTTTGAAAAATTTTCTAAGTTCAAAAAAAATTTTAAGTTCAGAAAAGTTAAGTTTTTTTAAGAAAATTCTTGTGGCTAAGTCTTTCTTGGCATAATTCGCAGAAGCTTTGCTCATCTAAAGAATTTTCTTAAACTAACTTAACTTACTTTTCTGAACTTGAAATTTTTTTGAACTTAGAAAATTTTTCAGAAAATATCAACTGATTCAAATATAGAACTTTCCCAAAAAAATAATGAAGAATAAAAAAATGAAAATGACTGCATGTCTTAGGAAAGGAAAGTTACAGCCTCTCGAAGTTTGATTTTCCCATAGGATTTTCTTATAAAAAAAAATATATATTACTTTTTTAAAAATCTCAGGATATATATATATATTCTTTAAAAAAATAATAATGATAAAAACTGAAAACCATTGTTAAGAAAAAAAGTTACAGCCCTTCAAAAGTTTAAAATTTTCTCTATAGGCTTTCTCTTATAAAAGAAATTAGAGGGCCTCGTGCTCATTTTAGGGTCATTCTAGTTCAGGTTATAAGATTTATTAAGTTTACACAGATTTACTGTATGTTTAACAAAGCATATAACCTGAACTAAAATGAGACCTAACCTAGAAGGATCAAAAATGAAAAGTCTATGGGAGTTTTAACAACTTTAAGAATCTGTAACTTGTTTTCCTAAAGACAGTCAGATACATTTTCATTTTTTTATTTTAGAGTATAGCTATGGTATATCCTGTGATTTTTACAAAAATTGGGGTGAAGCCCTTCTGCATTACGTTTACCCTCTCATCATAACCTAGACTTATGGTACTAAAACGAATTTTAAAACAAAAAAAAATTTTGTTAGATTGATTACATTTATATATGAGAGAGGTTTGGTACCACTATTTTAGTACTTTTAAATGGGGATGAAAGATATATAAAAAAAATGATTATTGGAAAAAAGTAGATATTTCGTCAGAATCTGTTGAACTCAATAATCACCTAAAATAGGGCAGGAAAAGCAAATTAAAGAAATTGCATCATTTAATTTTTTTGAAAATCAATTTTAAATTTATGTAATGAGGCCTAACATTGATGAACATGACTACATCTTCATGAATTTGGTTGTAACTATGAACATTGTAGTAAATAATCAGCAAATAATTTATCATATTGATATTCATATTCCATATTCAAATATGGAGAAATCAAACATTTTGCTGTACTTGTATTTGAATGCAAGGCACATAAACATTTGTCTGTGGGGGCAAAGTGCCTGTACCCTTCAACCTTTGAGTGATGAGGAGTTTACTCTTTCAGTGCATATTAGTATTGAATATTTTTTACCTTCTTGATCGTATAGTAGAACTGAATTCATCATATGTAGTCATATTAGATAATTATGTAAGGTCTTATTATATGAATTTATATCTGATTTTTTAATAAGTTATTAACAATAATAATTATTTAAATTGCATTTTATCAAATTTTTTTTTAATGTAAATTAATATAAAATACATTTCCAGTTTCTAGAATTAATTATGAATAAATTCTTATTAAATACTCTAATGGAAAGAATAACCTGGTTTGAATTTCATCATAAGACCATTGTATGCACCCAACATAGGCCCTAGAAAATGATTTAATAATTCCAAATTTTAATTCATATGGATACAAATCTAATTGAATTGAATGGCAATATGGAAAAGCATATGAACATTTAGAGGGAAGTCAATAATGTGTTACATATCATAAGATAAGAAATGAAGGACAGGGATTGAGTGGGAATATATTTGCAAAGAGATAGGACCAGAAGGAAAGGGTAGAAACAATAAGATATGAATGTTTAAAGTGTGAATGTGAACAGTGGAGGAGAGAGTTTAAGGGAAGGTGAGCATGCAGGGATGAGAGGTCATAGTGAGAGGCGACTTCTTATGTGGGTTAGGCCGCGAGCTTAGGACGATGAGATGGCAACACACTGTGAAAGAGAACCTATTTAGGAAAAAGAAAGAAGAGAGTAATTCATAACTTATTATTAGTTTATTTCGAAATAGTTGAAGAAGATTTGTAGAAAAATCTTTTGTTTGTTATATAGGATTATTAATTATTTGAAACTATATTATCTGATAAAATAATAGATTAAAATAGGACAATCAAAGCAAGAGAAAGTTTTAAGAAATAAAGGAGGAAGAATTGGACCCAAAAGACCAAGATTATTGTTTTTATCAGAAAGATTGCTCAGGTGAATATATATATATTTATATAGTTAGTATAGTATATATATATATTATATATATATAATATATATATTTATATATATAAATAAAAGAATAAAGATCGTACATTAAGATACCAAAAAAAGAAAGAGAAAGGAATATAGTAGCATAATAGGCAGTAATAATATATATACTAGATATATATATAGTAGTCAGTAAAGAGCGAGGCGTCAGGGATAAGGTGAACTGGGAGCCGCCTTTTTTAGAGGGGTAGAAGAATCGTCACTATAAATAGAAAAAATAAATAAAAACAATGTATTGATTTTTTTGGCTACAAAGTTAAATGATAACAACGCGGTAGTACTACAAGTTTTTATTTAGATATAATATTTAATTCTAGAGAGTTTTTATATTTTAAAAAATGATAATAAACTTAGCGGTATCAAGTACTTTTGTTTCAAATTCATTTTGAATGTTTTTTTTTTTTAACTTTGTTATAAATGAAAAATTGTGATGGTTTTAATTATTTTTTCACGTGTATACAGATTAGTATATTAGCTTTAAACTGGCAAAAGTAAATTTTTGTTGCGCAACAGTACTCAGTGGCTAAATCAAAGGGCATAAGCTTAAGACGCCGAATTCACCACCGGCATAAAAAAATTAAGATGATGGGGTGAATCGGGACCAGCCATTGTTATAGATGACGTTATGATTCTGTATTGATAGTAATTGTACATTTATAATTATGTAATAAGCTAATTGATATTAAATATAAGTAAACAGTATACGGTTAATGAGTGATGAAGGTGAAAAAAATTAGCAAATAAAAATGAAATTGTGAATATGAAAAATAATGATTCGAAAAGTGAGTCAAAAATTTGTCCGCAAGCGAGAAGGGGTGAATTGGCCAACCAATTTTTTTTATTCATAAATTTTTATTTAAAAGATTATAATTGAACATTTATTATTACTTTATTACTAATTTTAATATGATAAAACAATTACTATATTACGTAAAATTAGATAGTAAATTGAAGTTTATACATAAAAGAGGAATTTTAAAATAAGTCCAGAAGTGCTCCTGAATGATGGTGCGAAAAACCTGAGTCTAAATGAGCTTTATTAAAATTTGATAAAACTAGAATTATTAGAATTTCTATATTACTATTTTGTCGAGGTCTAACGAACCACTGATTGACCCTATGATTTGTCAGAAAAAAAAAGTTCGACAAAAGATGCATTAGGTAAAAAGTCAAGAGAGAGAGTTTATAAACATAATGGTGAGTCCACGGTCACCGAGCCACAGGGGGGGGGGGGGGGAGGGGGGGGGGGGGGGCAGCTATAAGAGGTAATAGGTAGTGATATTAAATAATAATAGCAATGTAAGTATATATTAGCAAAAAAATAAGAGTACTTATAGTCCTTAAATAGATAGTAATTAGTACAACATAATATCAAGAAAACATGAATAAAATACTTCATTAATGAAAGAAATATGTAAACTATCAAAACAAAGAACGCAATATATATATATTATATATATTATATATATAGTATATATTAATATATATTATATATTATATTATATATATAATACCATATATATATATATGGCAAAAGTCCAGTTTTCTGATCAGGACTCATTTTTTCTGAAAATGATACTCGAGTCGGTCAGTTATATGTGAGTAACTGGACGAAGGATTGACTTCAGTCCCGCACTATTTATATAAAACTTATTGATGGGAAAGTTGATAAAATTTTGTTTTCTTTTCTTTTTGTTTTGTTTCCTTTAAAATATATATAATTATTTCGTTTTTTGTTATTCTTGTGTTTTTCATTTTGTCTCCAATAGAGATTGTCATAGAGATGTGGCTTTATTTTATTTTTTTTTTTTTCTAAAATAATTTATGTATTTAATATATTTAGAAAATATCATGCACAAATGAACTAGCGAAGATTAAAATAAATACAAAAAAGACACGAGAAGTGAAGTAGACGTTAATAAGTAGGAAGCAGAATTGAACGAAAAAATTGATGCTAGACTTAGACCTAAGGAACTTAAGCTGTGCTAAGTAAACTTAAAGATAAAGTGTACAGCAAGCCATTTTAAATAAAGTCAAGGGTTATGGAAGGTATAATAATTGTTGTATAGTCTATTAAGGATCAGGAAAGGTGTCGCAAACTCGATATAATAAGGCCAGATAGGAGTGCCACAATAAACTACGAGAACAGTCCTCGGTGGCCGCATATATAGAGTATAATAATATATAGTATATATAAGATAATATTAAATATATAAAGACACCCAACCTTTGTATATAAATATGTATATATAAGTTACATTAATGGATAAAACTTCAGTAAAGATAATATATATATATATATATATATATATTATATATATATATATACTGTATATATATACTATATATCTATATATTATATATAGTGTATATATATAATAGTATATATATATATATATATATATATATATATATATATAATATATATATATAATATATTATATTTATATATATATATATAGATTTAGATTGATTAATAATTTGATAAGTTCAAAAATAATTATCTGAAATTTTAAATTGTCTGGGGCTGGGCCGCATGAGCAAGCCTTGATGGCCGCAATGCGGCCCATGGGCCGCGTGTTTTAACACTTTGTATCTGATTAAGGTGACATGCATACTCACCATGCATACTTGAGTCATCAATTTCTCCAAAATTGATTCCAGATCAAAAACTGGACTTTTCCCTATATTCCGTGTATATACTGTATAATATATATATATATATATATATTATTAAAGATATATATATATATTATAGTATATATATATATATTATATATATATATTTATATATATATATATATATAGGTATTATATATATATATATATATCATATATATTATATATATATATATTATTAATAATATTTATATTATATTATATATATATATAATATATTATAATATATATATATATATTATATATATATATATATATATATAGTATATGGCTATTCATTATCTCCTCCTTTCCCCAGATTGGGAGGTGCAGATTGCATAGCATACAGCTAAGAACAAAAAAGTAGTAGAAAGAATATGAGCAAGTCAAAAAAGAAGCCCCTCCCATTACCTTCCCCTTTATATTATTATTATTATTATTATTATTATTATTATTATTATTATTATTATTATTATTATTATTATTATTATATTATTTTATTATTATTTCTTATTATTATTAATTATGGCTGTTTAGCACAATTTAACTTATTAAATCCTTTCTTATTTATTTTAAGAGCTTTCCTGACAATGAAGAAAACTTCCCTTTACGAGAATATACTAAAAATAAGGTAGAAGAAGTTATAAAATCTAAGTTTAAAGAATTGGGAAAGGAATCTGTGTTCAAAGAAGAGACACTCATTGGTGATGTCATAAAATCTCAAAATCCGATGCTGGATCTGAAGCAATTGATTGATAAGTGTGGAAAGGTAAGTTATATTGTTGTTATTGCCGTTAATCTACAAGTTGGAAATAGGATTAAGTCGTTGGATACATTTCTATATTATTATATTATTATTATTATTTTATTATTATTATTATTATTATTAATTATATTTTAATTATATTATTATTATTATTGTTATTATTTTACATAAGATTTCTTTAGTGGGGACATGGATGGATGAGGAAAGAGATAAGGAGGAAGTGGAAGAATTAAGTAAAAAGTTACATGAAAAAGGTGATAAGGAAAATTGTGTGAGAACACCTGCAGAATATCAATTGAAAGTGGAAATTGATGAGTGAACAAATTGGACGTGGATAAAGAAGCTTTGTTAGGATGCAAAATAAGTATGGTGGATGTGTTAAAGTAGAATTAACGAATGCCACATAGTGATGTTGGAATGAAAGAAAATGATGGCATGCGGTTACAAGTCAAAAAGATGCGTGGTTTTGAATGTGCTAAAAGCCAATGATGAGGTCTTTAAAGATAGGTGTATGTAAATATACATAAGGAAGAAGGAACATTATAAGTTGCATACGCAGGAGGGAAAAAAAAAAGTATAATGAATAGTTTGGGAGGATGATGATAGGGGATATACAAGGGAATAGGAAACTCCTCTGGAAGGAAATGCGAAAGGTTAATAATGAGATTAAGGAGGAATTTTCATAGAGTAATGAATAGAGATGGTGCTTTTCTGACTAATGAAATGGATGTGAGGAGAGTGTGGAGAGAGAACCCTTCGAAAATATGCATAACATTGGCGTAATGAGGAGGTGATAGTGTTGTGTTTGGGTTGAGTGATCGTAAGAAGAATGTTTATTTTTGGGGAGGGTATAGGTAGAGTGAGTGAACTTGAAAAGTGGTAAAAATCTTTCAGTATAGAATAGAATTACTGTGAAAATGATCAAGAATAGAGGTGAGAATTGTGATGAATGGATATGGAAGGTTGTGTAACAAAGCATTTATGGAGGATATAGTTCCGAAGGATTGGGGAACAGTAATAATACTCTTATATAAGGGTGAGGAAGTTCAGTGGTTACAAGAAATATAGTTACGCATATTACAATATGTTCGGATTAATAATCTTATGGGTGTTAGATGTGAAAAGAATTGATAAAATGAGGAATGAATGTGAAGGGAAGGTGTGTGGTGTGAAGAAAAATGTAACAAATGAGAGAATAAACGAGGTTATTAAGATGTTGATCATTTGCGGAATATGAATGATGTCAGTTGGTTAGCGGATTTATAGTGATTAAGTGTGCTGAATCTACCGACTGGAGACTAGAAAAAGTGGATTGAGTCAGTAAAGGAATTTCTGAAGGAAAGGAATGTGAGTTTGTCAGAGGCGAGAGGAAAGGTGCATAATAGGAGTGAATGGTGTGGTAAGTGTGCTTGGAAGTGGTGAGTGTGCTGGGAAAAAGTGGATTGAGTCAGTAAAGGAATTTCTGAAGAAAGAATGTGAGTTTGTCAGAAGGCGAGAGAAAGGTGCATAATAGAGTAATGGTGTGGTTTGTATATGGTTGTTGACCTGACCAAGGGAATGAACCATACATTGAGAGGTCCGTCGCGTCAGAGACCTAGGGTAGATTTTTTGAACAAGATGACCTATCGCTTAGAGTATTAAGGGGATGGTAGGAGGGGCTTTTCTTTTCACTTACGTCATGTTCTTCTACTTAACTATCCTATTTTTCTTGCATGTTATGCACCTTCCCCATATCTAGTGGGAAATGAAAGAAAGAAAATTATTATTATTATTATTATTATTATTAAGCAACTCTCTTTTGCAGAAAATTATGACTCTGAAAAATGTATCTTCATTATTGAAGAAAACAAAAGAAAAAGATTCAAAAGTACTTTTCGATTCAGATGAAGAAGAATTTTTGGTTAAACTTTTGAAGTCAAAATTTCCGTTGGTGCGGATCAACAAGTTGAGTGACAAGGAATTAAAGGTATTTTGTCCAACTTAGTTTAAGTCTGTAGATTTGGCCTGACGCATGAAAATCAATTTTTATTTTATATAATTGGTTTTTCTTTTTTTCCCGTTTTTTGAGTTGTTGAAATCTGTCCTTCCATTGTGATAAATTGACTTTCCTTCTCTCATACATTACATTACCTCTTCTCTTTTCTAATCAAATTTATCTCATCACATTTTCGCTTTTTGTCTGCCAGTTCCAAAAAAGAAAAAGGAAAATTTAAAAACAAAATGATAATTAAAAACATAAATAAATAAAAAAGATATTCACATCATCATCCACTCTTTTCCCAGATGGAGAAAATTAATCCACCTAGGATTTCACGCTGGTCCAAGGTAAACCCTATGTTGACAGATACCACAGTGGATACCGCGGTTGTAGCGGATGCTTACGTTATAGTTTTGCTAGCCACGCGAGTTCTTTCCCGTACACTGAAACTTTTTTCAAGAATACTGGAAACTGACACAGCGTCTACCAGTACTTTTCAATCAGCGAAAGCGTATGAGTGTCGATACGTAGGCAGACGCGTTCTGTGTTACTACTTGCAGTGAGGTATCAAATAGGGACCGACCGGCGGAATTTTGGCCGTGCCGGGGCTGCTCTAATTTAGCGAGGCCGGGGCCGGGCTGGGCGGCTTGCTGCCGGGGTTAGCTAAAATTAGAAATGTAAGTCAAAAAACACTGAAAGTCTTAAAGCTTAGGATGAAAATTAAAAAATTGTCAATTAAGTAATGAATTTTAATTATAAAAAAAGGAATACCAAAGATATTTTAAATAAATATTTTAAAGAAATTTTAGAAAATATAGGAGGAGTTTGTTGTAAGAATAATGTATTTAAATATATTATATATAGATATATGTGATAGTAGTAGATTTACGCTTGAAAAAATATAATAGTATTATATTATATATTATAGTATATATATATATAGTATATATTATATTATTATATATAATATATATAAATATATATATAGTATATAGTATATATATATATATATTATAATATATAGAGGTTGGGTTGAGTCGATGTCTTAATATACCCGACATTTATAATAAAAATAGGGCGTACATGACTGATCTTGCCCACTCTGATGCTTTAGCGCCAAAAGCACAAGCCGAGATGACCCCTTTAGTTACTCCCGTTATCATTTCAATACTAATTGCGTTCAAAGCAAATTAATATTATAATATTATATATATATATACATATATATTATATATATATATATAATAGATATATAAATTATATATATATATATATATATATCATATATATATATATAATATATATATATATATAAATATATAATAATATATATATAGTATTATATATTATATATTTAATACAACTTATTCTTCTAGAAAATCAATTATTTTCTAAAAATTTCTTTAAAAAATATTTATTAATAATATTATAATTTAAATATTCCTTTTTTTTATAATTAAAATTATTAATATTGAAATTATAATTATTTGCATCCTAAGTTTTAAGACTTTCAGTGTTTTTGACTTGCATTCTAATTTTAGCTAACCCCGGGCCCGGGCCCCGGCCCAAGCCCCGGCCCCGGCCTCGGCAATTGAGCATCCCCGGCCCCGGCAAAATTCCCGCCCGCGTCGGTCCCTATTTGATACTCTGCAAGTGTAAAAAGACGGTTGTAGGTATGATCCTCCCTTTCGCTGTTGAAAATCTGTAGAGCTAGTGTCATTCTCAGTTTTAAAGTTTCAGTTGTTCGCGAAAGACTCGAGGCTAGCAAAACATAACCTAACGCATTTCCGCTACAACCGCGTATCCACTTGTATCTGGTCAACATTAGTGTTTATCTTGACCCAGCGTGAAAGCCTAGGTGGATAAATTTTCTCCAATCTGGGAAAAGAGGAGGATGATGATGATATAATTCTTTATTTATTTATTATGTTTTTAATTATCATTTTGTTTAAATTCCTTTTTTTTTTTGGAAAACTGCAAGACAAAAAGCGAAAAAGTGATGAGATTAAATTTTGATTAGAGAGAGAGAAGGTAACTGTAATATGAAGAGAAGGAAAGATCAAATTTATCACAATGAAGAAACAGATGAGCACAAAACTCAAAAAAACGAAAAAAGAAAAACATTATATAAAAATAAAATTGATTTTCAGGCCAAATCTACAGACTTAAACTAAGTTGGACAAAATACCTTTAATTCCTTGTCACTCAACTTGTTGATCCGCACCAACGGAAATTTTGACTTCAAAAGTTTAACCAAAAATTCTTCTTCATCTGAATCGAAATGTACTTTTGAATCTTTTTCTTTTGTTTTCTTCAATAATGAAGATACATTTTTCAGAGTCATAATTTTCTGCAAAAGAGAGTTGCTTAATAATAATAATAATAAAATAATAATTTTCTTCTTTCATTTCCCACTAGATATGGGGAAGGTGCATAACATGCAAGGAAAATAGGATAGTTAAGTAGAAGAGCATGACGTAAGTGAAAAGAAAAGCCCCTCCTACCATCCCCTTAATACTCTAAGCGATAGGTCATCTTGTTCAAAAAATCTACCCTAGGTCTCCACATGACCGCGACGGACCCTCGTCAATGTATGGTTCATTCCCTTGGTCAGGTCAACAACCATACCCCATCACAAAACCACACCATTCACTCCTATTATGCACCTTTCCTCTCGCCTCTGCCAAACTCACATCCTTACCTTCAGAAATTCCTTTACTGACCAAGCAACTTTTCCTCAGTTTCCAGCGTAGATTCCAAAGCACACTTACCACACCCATTCACTCCTATTATGCACCTCCTCTCGCCTCTCACCAAACTCACATTCCTTTCTTTCAGAAACTCCTTTACTGACTCAATCCACTTTTTCCTCAGTCTCCCAGTCGGTAGATTCCAAGCACACTTATCACTATAAATCCGCTTAACATACTGACCACATCATCCTTCCCATATGATCAAACCATCTTAATACACCCTCGTTTATTCTCTCATTTACATTTTTCTTCACACCACACAACTCCCTTACACGTTCATTCCTCATTTTATCAATTCTTTTCACACCTAACACCCCTAAGATTATTAATCCGAACATATTGTGCCTAAGATCTATATTTCTTGTAACCATTGAACTCCCTTACCCTTATATAAGGGTATTATTACTGTTCTCCAATCCTTCGGAACTATATCCTCCATAAACGCATTGTTACACAACTTTCATATCCATTCAATCACAATCTCACTTCCATTCTTGATCATTTCACCAGTAACTCTATCTATACTGAAGATTTACCATTTTCAAAGTTCATTCTCACTCTACCTATTACCTCCTCCCCAAAATACCCATTTCTTCTTACATCATCAAACCCAAACACAATCACTATCACCTCCTCATTACTGCCAATGTTACCCATATTTTCGAAGGGTTCTCTCCACACTCTCCTCACATCCATTTCATTAGTCAGAAAAGCACCATCTCTATTCATTACTCTATGAAAATTCCCCCTTAATCTCATTATTAACCTTTCGCATTTCCTTCCAGAGGAGTTTCCTATTCCCTTGTAATCCCCTATCATCATCCTCCCAAACTGTTCATTTACTTTTTTTTTCCCTCCTGCGTATGCAACTTATAGTGCTCCTTTCTTCTTCCTTATGTATATTTACATACACCTATCTTTAAAGACCTCATCATTGGCTTTTAGCACATCAACCACGCACTTTTACTTGTAAACCGCATTGCATCATTTCTTCATTCCAACATTCACTATTGGCATTCTTAATTTCTACTTTAACACATCCACATACTTATTTTGCATTCCTAACAAAGGCTTCCTTTATTCACGTCCAGATTTGTTCAGTTTCATCAATTTCACTTTCAATTGATTTATCTGCAGGTGTTCTCACACAATTTTCCTTTTCACCTTTTTCACGTAACTTTTTACTTAATTCTTCCTACTTCTTCCTTATCTCTTCCTCTCTTGCATGCACCACTAACTTAATCTTATGTAAAATAATAATAATAATAATAATAATAATAATAATAATAATAATAATAATAATAATAATAATAATAATAATAATAATAATAATAATAATAATATAGAAATGATTCCAACTCACTTAATCCTATTTCCAACTTGTAGATTAACGGCAATAACAACAATATAACTTACCTTTCCACACTTATCAATCGATTGCTTCAGATCCAGCATCGGATTTTGAGATTTTATGACATCACCAATGAGTGTCTCTTCTTTGAACACAGATTCCTTTTCCAATTCTTTATAAACTAGACTTTATAACTCTTCTACCTATTTTTTAGCGTATTCTCGTAAAGGAAGTTTTCGTTCACTGTCAGGAAGCTCTGTAAAAAAATAAAAAGATTTAATTAAGTTTAATTGTGCTAACAGCCATAGAACCCAATTAATATATAGAAATTAATAATAATACATAATAATAATAATAATAAATAATAATAAATAATAATAATAATAAAATAAATTATAATAATAAAATAATATATAAAGGGCAAGTAATGGGAGGCATTCTTTTGACTCGCGTCATATTTTCTACTACTTTTTGTTCTTGTATTGCTATTTTGCAGGTCTCACCTCCAATTGGGAAAGGAGTAGATAATAATAGCCACTATATATATATATTATATAATAATATAATATTATATAGAATATATATATATATATATTATATATAATAATATATATATTATATAGTTATTTATATACATTTGCATACATATATATATATAATAAATAACCGAATATATATATATAGTATTATATATATATATATATATAATACTATATATATATTATATATATATATATATATATATATTATATATATATATATATTATAGCCATATATATATATAGTATATATATATATATACAGTATATATCACGGAATATAGGAAAAGTCAGTTTTTATCTGGAACAATTTTGCGAGAAATGATGACTCAAAGTTATGCATGGTGAGTATGCGATGTCATTAATCTAATACAAGGTGTTAAACACGCGGCCCATGGGCCACATGCGGCCCATCAAGCTTTCTCATGCGGCCCAGCCCATGACAATTTAGCAAATTTTCAAATAATTTATTAACTTTATCAAAAATTATTGTTTATAAAAGTTGCATTTATAATATATATATATATATTATATATAATATATATATTATATATTATGATATATACTATATAATATATATATATAATAATTATGATATATATATATTATATATATGCGGCCCACGAGGACTGTTTGTAGTTAGTGTAGTGCACTCCACGCGTAAATGAGTTTGGACCACCCCTGAATCTAATAGAATTAACAGAAACTTATAATCCTGGACTTAAAGGCTGGTAAGTTATCTTAAGTTTACTACCACAGCCTCTAAGTCCAGGTTAAGATAAGTTTTAATTCTGTATGCATCTAACGTTACACAGGCTTTTGTATAATTTTAATTTTGTAATTTTTTATACATATTATATATATTTAAAACATAAATTATTTAAAAAAAAAAAAATAAAATAAAGCACCTCTATGACATCTTTGTTAGTGAAGAAAATAATTTAAAACTAAACACAACATTCATAATAAATTCATACAATTTTGTAATTGAAAATTTGTTACATACTAAAGAATCATACATTTAATGACTTTCACACCATAAGTAAAATTTATATAAATAGTGTGACTGAGTCAATCTTCTCATGTACTCAGCATATAACTTGACGACTACGCATGATCTTGATCAAAAAATGAGTCCTGATCAGAAACTGGACTTTTGAATTATAATATATAATATATATATATATAAATAAATAATATATATAGATATTATATAATATATATATATATAATATAAATATATATAATATATATATATTATATATATATATAGCGTTTTTTTTTTTTTTTACGTGGACCACTTTAGTTATAACTTCGTCTCCTGACTTTACCCTAATGCACTTTTTGGATTTTTTTTCTGAAATTCAAGGCCATATAGTAGGTCATAAGACACCAAAAAAATAATAAGCAAAGTTCTAATAATAATAAGTTTTATTAAAGTTTAAATAAAGTCATAGACTAACCTGGAGGGTGAATCGGGCCACATTGAGGCGTGAATGGGCCATCTGTTTAAATTCCTCTTTTATGTATATAATCAATTTATATTTTAATTTTTACTTAATTATAGTAATTGTTTATCATATTAAAATTAGTAATAAGTAATAAAAATGTCAATATTAAACAGAAATATGAATAAAATGCTTTGCCCAATTCACCCCATTCGTGTGACAAATTTTGACACTTTTTGGAATTCATATTTTTCATATAAATTTCATTTTTTTTTAATTTTTACTTAATATAAGTAACTGTTTACTATATTAAAATTACTATACATGAATAAAAATGAAATAATAATACAGAAAATAAGAATAACAATGGTCTGGCCCAATTCACCCATCATCAATTTTTATGCGGTGAAATCGGCCAAGTTAGCCCTTGATTTATCCACTAGGTACTGTTTGGAAACAAAAAATTACCTTTGCCAGTTTAAAGCTTAACATACTCGACGTTATACACTGAAAAAATAATTAAAATCCATCCACAATTTTTCATTTATAACAAAGTTAAAAAAAAAACAATTCAAAAGTTAAATTCTATTGAAGGGCATTTTACTACCCAATTAATTATATTTTTAAAAATAATTAAAAAAACTCTCATAGAATTAAATATAATCTAAATAAAACTTGTAGTACTACCGCGTGGCTATATAATGAGCAAAAAAAAAAATTGTTTTTTATTATTTTTTTTTTTTATTAGAGACCCGATTTCACCTTTATAAAAAAGGCGGGCCCAGGTCACCCTACCTGACGCATATATATATATATAATATATAGTCATAATATAAATAATAATTATATAATAGATATAATATATATAAATATATAACTATATTATATATATATTATATCAATATATTATAATATATATATATTATAATAATATATATAATATATATATATATCACTCTATATTATCACCTGAGAATCTTTCTGATAAAAACAATAATCTTCGTTTTTTGGAGTCCAATTCTTACCTCCTTTATTTCAATTCTTGTGATGTTCCATTTGAATATTTATTTTAATAGAAATATATTTCAAATAATTAATAATCTATAAAACAAAAAAAGATTTTTCTGACAAATTTCTTTCAATCTAATTTCGAAAAAATCTAATCAAAAGTTATGAATTTTTTTTTTTTTTTTAAATGGAGTGTGTTGCATTCAGTCTATGGCTGCAACTACACCAAGAAGTGGTCCTCACTTGCCTCTGCATGTCACCCCTAATCTCCCACGTAGACACTAAACATTCAAAGTTCTACCCCCTTGGCATTTTGCAAATAATTCCCACAATCTGCTCATCTCTTAATGAATGTAACATATTGACTTCCCTCAGATGTCATATGCTTCCAAGCATCAATTCAATAGATTTGTAACCATATGAATAAAATTTGGAATTAGTTAAATCATTTTCTAGGGCCTATGTTGGGTGCATACAATGTCTTATGATGAAATTCAAACCAGGTTATTCTTTCCATTAGAGTATTTAATAAGAATTTATTCATAATTAATTCTAGAAACTGGAAATGTATTTTATATTAATTTACATTAAAAAAAAATTTGATAAAATGCAATTTAAATAATTATTATTGTTAATAATTTATTAAAAAATCAGATATAAATTCATATAATAAGACCTTACATAATTATCGAATATGACTACATATGATGAATTCAGTTCTACTATACGATCAAGAAGGTAAAAAATATTCAATACTGATATGCACTGAAAGAGTAAACTCCTCATCACTCACAGGTTGAAGGGTACAGGCACTTTGCCCCCACAGACAAATGTTTATGTGCCTGCATTCAAAT
Source organism: Trachelipus rathkii (assembly GCA_015478945.1). Classification (NCBI taxonomy): domain Eukaryota; kingdom Metazoa; phylum Arthropoda; class Malacostraca; order Isopoda; family Trachelipodidae; genus Trachelipus; species Trachelipus rathkii. The sequence goes on along the minus strand of JABUQX010093328.1, from coordinate 12,974 downwards.
ACAAGGTACAGAAAAAGTTATTTCTCCATATTTTGAATATGAATATATTGAATATCAATATGTATAAATATTTTCTGATATTTTACCTACAATGTCATAGTACAACCAAATTCATGAAGATGTAGTCATGTTCATCAATGTTAGGCCTCATTACATAAATTTAAAATTGATTTTCAAAAAAATTAAATGATGCAATTTCTTTAATTTGCTTTTCCTGCCCTATTTTAGGTGATTATTGAGTTCAACAGATATACAAATATCTACTTATTTCCAATAATCATATTTTTTTATATACTTCATCCCCCATTTTAAAAGTACTTAAAATAAGTGGTTACCAAAACCTTACTCTCAGTATATAAATTCAATCAATCTAACAAATTTTTTTTTGTTTAAATTCGTTTTAGGACCCATTAAGTTTAGGTTATGATAAGGGTAACAGTAATGCAGAAGGGCTTCATCCCCAATTTTTTATAAAAATCACAGGATATACCATAGCTATACTCTAAAAAAAAAAATGAAAATGACTGACGTCTTTAGGAAAACAAGTTACAGATTCTTAATGTTAATCCCCATAGACTTTCTTCATTTGATCCTTCTAGGTTAGCTCATTTTAGTCAGATATGCTTTGTTAAACATACAAGTAAATCTAGTTCGTAAACTTATAAATCTTATAACCTGAAACTAGAATGACCCTAAAAAATGAGCACGAGGCCCTCTAATTTCTTTTATAGAAAGCCGTATAGGAAATTTTAATCTTTGAGAGGCTGTAACTTTTTTTCTTAGACTTAAATCATTTTCAGTTTTTTAATTCATTATTTTTTTTTTAAAGAATATATATATCCTGTGATTTTTAAAAAAGTATATATATATTTTTTTTTTATAAGAAAATCCTATGGGAAAATCAAACTTCGAGAGGCTGTAACTTTCTTTCCTAAAGACATCAGTCATTTTCATTTTTTTATTCTTCATTATTTTTTGGGAAGTTCTATATTTTGACATCAGTTGTATTTTCTTGAAAATTGTTCTAAGTCAAAAAAATTTCAAGTTCAGAAAAGTTAAGTTAGTTAAGTTTTTTAAGAAAATTCTTTAGTGGCAAGCTTCTGGAATTATGCCAGAAGCTTGCCACCAAAGAATTTTCTTAAAAAAACTTAACTTTTCTGAACTTAAAATTTTTTTTGAACTTAGAAAATTTTCAAGGTGATTTGAAACTGCTATAATATCAATTCAACCATTTTTTTTAAAGTAGCTAGCTATATCGAATGTGATTTTTATAAAAAATCGGGCGTGAAGCCTTCTGCCTACTATTACCTGATTAAAGTTTGTTAATATACACAGAAATCTATGTCTATATTGACCAAATTCATCATAGCCTTACTGATTTTTCGAATGTAAAATTTAATTTTTTATAACATTTAGATAAGATATGAAAATAATCAAAAACATGGATTGATTTAAAAAAATATTGATTTTTCTAGATTGAGCTAAACTCCATTAATTACCCATTTTTATTATGTAAATTAATACTAATAATAATAAAAATAAATAAATAAATAAAAATTAAATCTAATTGGCTAATAAAACTGACATTAGACATAACTAAATTTGAAATAAATCATTAAACCATAATATTTAAATACTTATATTACACATATTTAAGTTATATCCAAATTTATATACTTGAAATCTGAAAAATCTTCACCTTATTCCACAGTTTGCACTAGGCTATGTGAAATTATTTAGTCTACTAGCAATGTACCAAGTCAAGTCAAGTTATTACAAATCTTTTCTTTCTTTTATTCTCTACATGGATCTTCACAGATTGGGGGTGGGGTGCACAACATGCACCAGAAACAGTAATTAAGTACAAGAATGTGACCCCCAAATTAAAAAAGCCTCCCCATAAATTTAAGTGCGAGCCCATTGCAGCCAATCTCCACCCTAGAGTTTCACAACACTGCAACAGCCCCCCACCCCTACTGTGGTATCTCATCAATGTAAGCGTTCGACGACTGGGCCACACCCACAACCATGACCACATCACAAAACCACACCATTTACTTCTATTATGCACAATTCTTTTAACTTCTGCTAAATTCACATTCGTTACTTTCAGACACTCTTTACTGACTCAATACAGTTTCTATATTTCTAATGCCTTTCTATTTGCATATTGATATATCGATTATCCCAATATCACTTTCAGTCTATCAGTTCTCAAAATGGTGCCATCCATGTTTAATAAATTGGTGTGCCTTATCTTAGAAAAATATTTAGGATTTTATTTATTCAAGCTAATTCTACAGATCAAAAGCCCTGTACCACTGCAACGAAAGCTCGTGATACTCTCCAATTTGATTTGTATTTGTTTGTAACATTACAGTTCAGGAATTTATATTTTCAAGATTATAAAGCCATGACTAAATAATTTGTTAAGTCATAGTTGTCAAAAGTAAATAATTACAATTTTATAGTTTTAAAATATTTTAAGCAATTCTGTATTAAGGCGTTTTCGTTTTTGTCATTTGATATTAAGGCGTTTTCGTTTTTGTCATTTGAGCTTACAAACTGTAAGAATGCTTAAGTTTGCGTTCATTAAGTTAGATTTATGTTTTGTAAGAATGTTTACAAGACAAGGAATTTCCTCAATTCTATAAGGTTTCTATTTCCCGTGCTTAGCGATTTTAGAACGTGCTTACAAAAATTGAAAACAAAGCAAATGTCAGCAGGAAGCAGCCAAGAAATTATTTTCAATTTCTTTTTTATTTACAATAGATAAGGAAGGTTTGTGAATAATGACTTTAAAAATAATAAGATTGTGTCAAATAGCTGTGTGATATTCATATTCTTTTCCCTGTTTGATATATTCGTAAAGAAATCGAGATTATTGTTTTCACTCGTGTAGTCATTTGAATTTATGGTGCTTCATTCAATAAAATTCAGCTTCAAATCTTAATTTCTTCCAAATCTTTGAAATCCATCACAATAGTTAATCAATTATTTAGCAATTTTAAAAAGTATTTGTATTTTTTAATTTTTTATTCCAAGTCGCCGGTTCCAGCACAACAACTGATCCATGTTTTTAACCACCATGCACTTCACGCTTGGTCCCCCTCTTCAAGGAGAGGGCAGAAAATAAAAAAATATAGAAAAACTCACCCAAGCTATAGGTCGTCAGTGTAAATCTCGTTGAAGCCCAGACGAGACTTTAAAGAGAGGGAAGATTAAATGACAGCTGTCAGAAAATAGAAGATGCACAGAGTTCACAGAACAGAAAAAGTCACCACAAAGAATGAGTCTGGTGTTTTCGATACTCACAAATCATGTTAGAGAGCGTCGGCACCCTTTGTGCTACGTGGGCGACGCAATTGTGTTGAAAGCAGTGCTAACTTCCCCGATCATCTCCGTTGTAGTACTACACAGAAAAGAGATATGCGCAAACGTCACTTCGTATAGAGAGATAGAGGATCAAAGGAGTTTGAAAGTAGGAACAGTTTATTAGACTCAACATTATCCATAGAAGATGAAGCCCGAAGCACCAAATAATGAGATAAAAGTACTTTTCAAACATGTGGGAATAAGGCCTTTAAATAACTGCGCATTACCTTGTTGCAGAGGAAAGAACTATTTCTGCCAACCTGAACAGAAATTCCCCAGCTTCTATGAGGCCACCTTAGCAGTTGTAATATGATGTTTCCAAGACAACTTTTTCGTTTAGTAAGATCTAAGAAGGTTTATGTTTCATAGGTGAGAACGTTAGAGCCGTCGAAGAAAATAATGAATTGTAGTTTTGGAGAAGGCAGATATAAAAAAGCTTGAGTTCAAAAGCAGTCGAATTTCGTATGTGGTATGTGGACCCCACCGTAAATTCCATTCCAGTCGGCAAGAATAGAGATTCTGAAACTGAGGACGAGAGGCAAACTCTAGATGCAACAAATGGAACAAATTTGAAATGAGCAGAAGAATTGGAGTTGAGCATCGGAATAAGAGAGAACAAAGCTAGAAGTACAGCTGCAGGAGATCGATCGTTGATGAAAGTTAGAATAAAAAGACTGACATCGTTAGAACAGACCCGGCGCGAAACATTACAATTACTTAAAACGAATATATTATATAATATATATATATTATATAATATATATATATATAAATATATATATATATATATATATATATATAATATATATATAATATATATATATCATTATATATATATATATATATATTATATATATAAATATATATATATATATAATATATTATATATTATATAATATTATATATATAATAAGGTGCAAAAGTGTTGCCGGGAGGTAGGTGAAGCTTATTGTGTATCCCTGGACCCTACCTTATGCTAAATGGAATAACATAAATTCTTTGCTACCTATTTACATGATATTATGGAAGTTTTTCACGTGTTTCTGAACATAGAATCGACATTAACGTTTCAAAAAATGTTTTTGACCAATTCGAATTTTTTTTTTCGGGAAATTTTTCGTTTTTGGTTGTTGTACACGTCTTCAACTCCCAACGTTTCCACACATACAAGCCTTTATACGTAGCATATACATTATGCAGATTTAAATTTATCTATATCTATATTTTTACACTTTCCGAAACTAACACCCCCTTGCACAAGTTGTCTTCTTTCCACAACATGGACATAAGCGGAACTACATCTGCAGCCACCCTCTTGGAGGGCCTGAAGGACATCATATCGGGAAACCTCGGTGAAGTAGATTCATTGAGCCTGAAGAGAAGAATTAATCCTTGAGAAGGAATTTATGTTATTGAAACAAATAACTGCAGTTGCTCAGGACCCTCTTAATTCCAGTACAGTTCGTCCACCTTTAGTGAGGTGTCTAATTGTATAGAAAAGGTACTCCAATTCGACCGAGACATAGAGACAAAGATATGCACTTCCAAACACTTTAAGTACGACCAGTCTTTTATGAATAAATAAGTTATAGACTCTTCTGAAAATCATCTACAGACTCAGAAAATCATACAAAGGGTACGACCCCTCTCCTTTGGCATTCTCTCGTCATTCGTCTTCGCCGGTGCGGTCTCATGAGGACTCTTTCTCCCGAGCTAAACTTAAAAATATTGTCAGAAATTACACCTCTAATTTACATCTGCTCTCCGATGCAAAAAAAAAAAAAAAAAAAAAAAAAAAAAAAAAAAAAAAAAAAAAAAAAAAAAAAAAAAATTCTGGAGATGGAGTTCACTTTCAATTTAGATAACTCATTTAGTCTTTTGAAACATCTATGGATGTAGAAATCTAAAATCGCATTTGACCGGATATGTTCAGAAAGGTAGTGAACATTACCTAACATTGATCAGATATACAGTGTGGCCTTGAAAATCCTTAAAAATCTATATTTAGATGTATCTCACATAATTGACTCCTTGTTACACCAGATCGATTTTCCCCCTGTTTTGGAGAATACGAATTTGGACGGAGTGTGTATTTCCAT
>JABUQX010093328.1:0-2500 GCA_015478945.1 Trachelipus rathkii | reverse complement strand
AAAGTGAGGTGGTGGTTCAGTCTGGAGGTGTGCATTTTATTTCATTATGTACTACTGTAACTTATAATGCTTTGTTTAATACTAATATTTTCACTTTCTATAATAAACTAAAAACCATATTCCTCTTAAATATCCACCCTGTAATGATACTACTCGTAAATCTATTTACAAATTAATCACCGTTCTCTTAAAATAAAAACATAGTAGCAATCTTTCCTGCTAATCTTCTTTACGTTCCTTTCTGATGCCTTCTAAGATTATGTCTTTGCAAGGAAAATTCTTCAAATTTCCATATGGTTCTGATTGGTATAGGTTTACGTTTAACTCCTGTTCATGATGATTATTTAAAACCTTTTAAGATCTCCAATGTCATATATAAAAATGATAAAATGGGGGAAGGGTGGTTTCAGTGCCTTTTGTTCATTTTATAAAGGATATGAACGGTTTTTAGGAACCTTTACCTCACATGTGTGTTTAAATACAGAGTTTACATCGAGCTTTTAACGTTACTGTCTTCATTAAGCGTGAAATTCTTCTTGATTACATTTCCCAAACACAGTCTGATTTGTTACTTACGCTTACTAGCTAAACAAGAGTATTATGAATATCAAATTAGTTTATCTGCAAGATACGAATCCAGTTTCAACTTCTGAATATCATCGGCCTTAATTATTTTCAGAAAATTTTTTGATTTATTATAATTTTGTAGTAATTGACAATGACAATTTTTTAAGTCATTTTGGAACGTGTACTACAATCTTTAGGACTTTACATTATAATACATCGAATATTTTATCAGTTATTATAATATTATATTAATATAACTTTCGTTTTAAACTCTGATTTTCATTCAAGAATTTATTTCCGATAAGCTTTGAAGTCTCATTGCCTCATTCGATTTTGCTTAAATTTAATTATTTGTAGCAGAATTTTCCTCAATTTATTTCACTTAAATTTTAAGGTTTAATTAAGGTATCGAATTTAATAAAGAATTTCAAACTTTTCTTCAATTAAATATAATAAATTATTCATTCGTGACTTGTGTTAATTAATTAGACTTGTGACTTTTAGTATAAGCCCCAAAGGAAATATTCTTCTTTTAAACTTATAAATTATTTACTCCTTCCTATGAAATTATTTAAATGTTTTATTTGATTTAAACTTACGAATTATTTAATGTTTCGTGAACTAAACTTTTCGATTGTGACACAGCATATTCTTTGGTTTTCGCAGGGCTGCGGAGTCGGAGTCGGAGTCGTGGAGCGTAGTCGTGGAGTCGTTGCAATTTCAAGGAGTCGGAGGGTCGGAGTCGAAATCTGTGCCAAGTGGATTCGGAGTCGGAGTCGGAGTTCGAAAATTCCTGTGTAAGGGGAGTCGGAGTCGGAGTCGGAGTCAAAAATTTATAGAACTATTATTATTATTATTTATTATTGATGATTATTATTTTTATTATTATTATTTTTATTTTATTATTATTATTATTATTATGTTATTCAGTTATTATTTATATTATTATTATTATTATTATTAATTATTATTATTATTATTATTATTATTATTAATTAACAAATATTAATTTTTTAATGGCTGTTTTATAATAAAAAAATAAAAATAATTTGCATTATAATTGGTTATACATTTGTTTCCGAACTGAAATATATTTGTTTGTCATGTGTTGCGCTGCGCCTGCATCTTTACTCTTTACTAAGATGTAGTGTTATGGTGATTTTGTTACTATCCGGCGGAGCGGATAGTTAAAAATCACTATCCGCGGATTGTGGATGCGGATAGCGGATTCTTAGCCACAAAGTACTTCATAGATATATATATATATATATATATATATATATATTTATAATATTATATATAATATATATACTTATATATATATATATATATATATATATTATAACATAATATAATATATATATATATAAATATATATAATATATATATATATATATATATATATATATATATATATATATATATATATAATATATATATATTATATATATATATATATATATATATATATATATATATATATATATATATATATATAATAATTTATATATAAGAAGGTGGAAGTTCGTAGCTGTCAAGTACAAGTGAAGATTTTCTTCGGCATGCTTATAGGGCGACAGAGCTAGCAACCTGGTCCTTTCCTTTTGCTTGTATTAATTCTTGACAGTGTAGAATTTATTGCGCCTAGAAGCAAGATTCTCCTTTGTTTGCTTTCCCCTGCTTTTCCCCCTTCCCTTTCCCTTTATGGAGACCTTATGGGTGAACAAGTTTGAAGCTTAATGAAAGAAGATGCTAGTTCTACTGAAAAGGCCAAAACCCTACCTGAGAGTATTAACCAGAGGACTGGCATCCGGAAACAATTGTGAAAAGAAATGGTTTTCTAAAATGCTCTAGGGTTAAGAGTTCGGGCCAAAAGGAAGATGTTGGACCAAACTGACAGGGAGAAAGCCCTTCTGAGTTGTTATATATATAT
>JABUQX010093327.1:0-35272 GCA_015478945.1 Trachelipus rathkii | reverse complement strand
AACAAAACAGCAACACAACCCACAGATCTTTTCTTAAAGAATTCATAGCTACAAATAAAAATTTAGAACAATGAGAAGTTCAAAGTGGATTCTCTGTATTTTCGTAGAACACAGGTTTCAAAGATAACTTGAATCTGATGATTCATACTCACTTTCTTAATTACTTTGTAAGATAGAGATCTATGAGAATGGTAATAAACTTTAAAGGTTAGAATAGCTTGGGATTCAAGCATACTTTGTATATCAAAGAGGAAAAGAGGACAAAAAATTAAAAAATTTAAGGTATGTATCAAAAATAAAAATAAAGGCAATCGGTCAAATCATATATGACATACTAATATGTAGCAAGGGGATTTGAAGAACAAAAGTGTAAGAACATGAATGAAGCCACTGACGTGTTCAGCCCGACAGTTTAAAAAATAACTCTGCCCATCCCATAAATTAGCTATCTTAAACAGAATGTAAAACCATTGAATATTAAAACCGCTTATTTTTGCAAGGTAAACTAATGGGAATAAATGTAAATTTAAAACCACCTAGAGAAGCAAAGACAAATATTTTTATTCAAATCAAACAGAACCAAAAAGACCCACTGCTAGGTGCTTGTATGGTCAGCATAGGTCAGAGATACCACACCAAGGACATAGAAGGTGTTACAGTGTAAACTTGGAACCTACATTTTTCTCATGTGGTTAAACAGGGAAGATCACTAGACCATGTGTACTGATATTGAATGATTTTTGTTATCGTTGAGGAGATTAAGAATTTCATGAATATGTTATATAAAAATGTAGAAAGGAAATATCTCAATAAAATGTACCGTTACCTCATCCCTTGAGATCTCTAGACTATTGATATGAAAGGTGGAAGCGTATATTAAGAGATATACTTTAGATCAGAATTTTTTCAACATGTAAAAAAAAGTTGTCCTGAATGAATATTGGTTCATTTTGGAAGATATGAGAGTCTTCAGTTTCAGAAATGAATTAATTGAATACAGTAGCCATGGTTGGGCGATTATACTGGTGTGTCGCAGTCATTATGACTTTCCATGTATTGTAGTAGGTATGAGCTTCTCTGATAATATTATAGTTTAATGTGGAGCAAATTAACTAGTGACCGAGAAATCTTAATTTAAAAATAAAGAGAAAACAGGTGAAATGTGAAAAAGACGTGATCTGTAGGAAAACGTTAAGGTGGATAAATTTTACATTTGGAGGGTGATGCGATTTTCACAGCTTCTGGTTATTTACAGACTACAGTGAGGAATTCCCCTCAATAGGATATGTCATTCGTATCTAACTGATAAGAATACCATAACATGTCCTTCTAATATGGAACAAATTTTAAAATTATTATGCAAGATGTGGCAAAGTCAACATGATAGAGTTGCAGTTTGTCCACACTCTGTTGTGGCTGAAGTCAGCTGAGAATGACATTTATTATTGTAAATTTGCGTACAGATAGGACAGAAAATAAAACGTATAACTAGTTAAACATTAATCGCATACAGAGAAGACAGTACAAACTCTAGAGCTTAGCGTCTGCTATGGAGTACTTGCGCCAGGAAGATTGAGGATAGATACGAGTAATAAATATAAAATGATAAAAGTAAAAAAATTTTCGTCGATAGATTGGATAGGAATTAAAGAAAACAGAAGATGTCTTACAAACGAAAGGTCCGTGAAAGATAAATGATCATATATATGGATGATTTGTTCACTAGTTTTAGGTGAGGAAATGGAAGCTAGGAGAACCGAGAGAGAGAACGAGGAAGGGACATACTAGGCTGTTGGGATACAGATTGATTAAACATTCTTAGTATGCTTTTTAGTCCGATAATATAAATCGTTTGATGACGTATACTGACATGAGGAATAAATTATCGAGGAATTACAGAGGTAAAAGCTCATGGCAACTAAAATAATCGAATGAGCTTGTAACCTAATGGCTAGGATATATTGATTTAATAGTTATTTAATAACGTCTTTATTTTTTTACAGATCAATTATTGTGCCACAACGCCCTTATAAATCACTTATTTAAATATACTACTTACCCCATGCCTTTCATTAACTTTAAATAACCGTATTTTTTTGAGAGTCTGATGAATCAGAGAATACCACCTAAATTAGAATTTTTGCCCTGTTTTCAAGACGAGAGGAATAAGTGGTTTCAATTGCAGAGAGTATTGATAATATACTATTCGGGCCTATAGCATAGCATAATTCTACCTCGGGCTATAATTCACTGTAGTGAAATAATTTATACTACTACTACTACTACGTATATATCCTATACCTTATATATATATTATATACGGGCTTATCTATATATATATATATATATAATAATATATATATATATATATATATATATATATATATATACTATATATTATATATATATATATATATATATATATATATATATATATATATATATATTAATATTATATCTATTTATTACTTATACGTACATATAAAAAAAAATAACAAATCAAACTATTTATATTTCTCTTTCTTCTCTTCTTTCTTCACCTTCCTCTTTGCCTCAAGATTGGGGGTAAGGTGCTGGACAAGCATCGGAAAAGAAACAAGCAGTAGGAGAACATGACAACGTCGAAAAGAAAGCCCAGCCTTACCGCCCCCTCTGTACCATTCATTAGTGCGAGCTCGTCACAGACAGAAAATCACCCTAGAGCATAATGGGACAGCGACGGACCCTCACTATGGTAACTCGTCATGTAAGGGTTCATGCGCCTGGCCCAGGTGGGCCAACCAACCATGCCCCACACAAACCACCCGCCATTCTCTTCCTATCATGGCAACTTTCTTCTCGCCTCTGCCAACTACACCATTCTCTCCTTCAGTACATTCGTTCACCGATCCAATCCCACTTTCTCTTCCCGTCTCCCAGCCGTCGGTTCCTAACACACTCACGCACTATACACACATCGCTACTCACACCACGAGCCCCCCTATCACTTCATCCAGGCCTTATCCACCTCGAAACCAAAACCATCTCAAATGTAATAACTTTCATGTATTCTCTCATTTACCCCTTTACATCACAGGACCGCACTCCAATTTCCGCAATATTCACCACTTTTCCAGGCTCTAATCCGCCGTTCATCCTCTCTTTATCAATTCTTCTCTTCACACCTAGCACCCCCTTAAGATTGTCCCATCTTAACACATTGAACATTTAGATCTATACTTCTTATTCCAGACCATTAGTCTCACTACTACTATAAATCAACACAGGTAACAACATACCCTGGTGTAAGACCCTAGCACACTCAAATTGACTTAGTCCCTTTGCATTCACCTATATCGTAGTGTTAATTGCAGCCAGCCCCTCCTCGCATTCCTTCACTCACCACTCTTATCCTACTACACCTCTGCACATCGTCCTGTTTCCCTTCTCGAGGTGTGCCAAACACTCCCACCTGCCCTAGAATGATTTAAACTCAGACATCATTGTTCAGACGCTGCTATCACGGCACACTCTACACTATACTTCACAGCTGAGGATATCCTCACTCACTAACCATAACCTTACTCTTATCAATGTTTACTTATCAAGCTCCCTTGGCTTTTACACTTCCCGGCTGCAAGTGCCAATCTCTGCTGACTAACATTCCTCTCGAAACCTCTGCTTCAGAGGTTCACATTGCATAAACAGAACAAATCATAATCGCCTATATAGGTAGGCTGCGACCCTCGGGGCAGTCTAATCTGGGCCGCGCATCTAATACCACATTCTAAAGAACAGCTCCCAATTTCACCCTCCTGCCACTCGCGTGGACATCCCACCTCAAATTTCTTTCATAACCCCATCCATATACTAAATAATAACAAAGAGACACCTCTCTACACAAACCCTGTGCTTACTCCGCTATTTAATCTAATCCCAACTCACCATTGACAACAATTCGTTGTCGTAACACCACGGCTTCACTATCGTCATACACATAGCTTTTTGTGATTTCCAGTGTCAGAAGGCCTACCAGACCCCAGCCACAAAACCATCATCACCACTAACAACTACGGGGCTGCCATATTTCACTGCTCTTCCTATTAACTGTGAGTCATGACCCACTCCGTTGCAATCCACAAATTATAATTTCTAGAAATACAGCATTTATTCTTCTTCTCACCTCATTTTCTCAATACATTAACTTCAAATGTAAAGATTTTTATTCGGAGACAATCTCTACCACTACACATAAACGGCAGCCTCCTTGTAATCTTAGCACACCCATTCTTAGGGATCCTTCCTGAGTTTTCAACTCTGACCTGCGCGCACTTTCGTGTGGGATTCGACAAATATATTACCAGCAATGACCTACGCCTTCCCTACAACACTCAGTAAACTTGAGCGCGCCCACTACTAGATTCTAAGTCTCCTGTTTTTCTCCCCTTTTACCTCAACTCTTATGTTGTATAGGGACACTCTTAACGCTCTCCCTCCATCCCGTTTGGATACACTTCACGCCAACCTCTAATAACGCTTTATTACACATCTCCCAAATCCAATTCTGATCCCAAATCATATTACTGCATCTCGCCTCCCGTTCTTCCGACCATTCCTTCCACAGTATATTCTTCCATAACACTATAGCCTTGCAGTATTGTTACGTCTATTTTCGTCTCAAAGCTTTTCTTCTTCACTCTAACTCCATTACCTGCCCGTCCTTAACATAATGAATCTTACCTCATCCCACGCCAACAATACCTAGTGGAATCTGTCAGCATCCGATCGCCAACACACACAACACTCCAGTTCTATTCTATCAGCTCTTCTCGTTCATTCTATCTTGTTAATCATTTGTGTCATGATTCTCCTGTACTAGTTTTCTTTCATACTAGGCGCGTGCTCTTAGCACCGTTACTTCATCAGTTACAAGCATTACTCCCCTATTTCTATACCCTAAGTTTTAGACCATTATCAGCCTCATGGATCACGCCCTTCATTTTCATTCTTGTTGAATGCTTTCGCTTGCTTTCTCTTCCAGATATAGTAGCGTTCTGATGGATTCTCTCCTCTGTACAGTTCCCTCATGTCTCCACCTCCTCTCTTTTTCTCAATATCTGTCATCTACCTGCTTTTGTCTCTTCTCTCACGTCGTTATACACCTTGTTAGTATTCTCTTTTCCTCCTTATATAATATAATTTCAAACCATCTTTTCTTTGAGTCTTCATCATTTGCTTTTAGTACATTCAACCCCCGCTTCTTTTTTACCTTTTAAACTGCTTTCATCACCTCTTCATTCCACTATTTTTTGCACTAACTATTCTTACTTCCTACTTTTAGTCACATCCACCATACTTTCCTTTTGGCACTACTAACAATTGCTTCTCTCATTTGCCCCCAGATTTGTTCAGCTTATCAATTTGTTTTCACATTTCAATTACTTTTTTATCTAAGTTTGAGGCTCGTTACACCGGTACTTATGCGCTTATTATCCTTGCATCACGCTTAACTTTCTCACGATCGTTATTTTACGTACGTTCCGTTTCGTATCGACCTTGTCCTCTCCATCCCGAAGCCCCCACGCTAACTGTAGATTGTCTAATAGAGCGAACATAGGATGATGCCGATAATCCCGTTTCCTCAAACCCCTAACTGATCTTAACATCCAACACATACTTCACATCCTTCTTCTTCCCAACACTAAATCAATCAAATAGATAGAGAGGACCTTGGAAAGAAAATGAATCTGACGAGGACCATGTCTAGGATACGCATGAAACTCTTCTTTAAAGAGAAGGTATAATACTGTACCACACATACCTCTCCTCTCAAAGAAATCAATGCACCTTGCTACCATTACTCATTTTCTCCCGACACCCGCAAACCACCTGTTATACCATCCGCGCCCTTTTTTTGATCACACTATCCCAGGCCATGTCAAGGTCCGCATAACTATCAATCTGCGCTCCTACTCACCCATCCAGAACAATCATGCGAGATATATCCCAAAAATTCGTAGCTCTCCGTTCGAACTGTGTCCTCAAGCTGGACCATAGTCAACCCAACATTACCTTTGACCTTTTCAAACTTAAATTTAACATTAGAATTCTAGAACTCACACACATAACAGTCTACCATGGAGCTCCAATACCACAGGTCACGGGTCATCAAAATTGGGCAGACTCCGTTCTCGTTACTCTCTCATTCTCTGTTCTTCCACACCAGCACGCAAACACATTTCACATCACACCGCTTTAATTTCACCTTTTTCCTTTCATCTTTGTTTCAGTCCACAGCGAGCAAATTCAAATTTGCCCCTCTACTATATGAAATCATCAGGCTCTCTCACTCTTCTCCTGCAACATTTATGTCCTTGACATTCCATGTACCCATAGCCACCGATTCTGGGGACAAGTTTGGCACCGAAGAGATAAAGGCGTTTACGGCGAGGTTCACGACCTTCTCCGAGGCCCTGCATTAGCATTCTGGCAAGGAAATAGATGGTAGTGGGCAGCCAATCCAACTATCACCGTCCTTTAGTCGCCTTCCTTCTACAACACGGAGGGCATACGATGTGGGCAATTCTTTCTGCCCGGCCCCACCATGTACGTCTAGCTACACCGTATTAACGCGCGTGATATACTAATATATATAAGTAATATATGTATACTGGACTGGGATAGCTATATATATAGTACGGGTAATAAGCTCGCGTAGCCCGCGTAGTATAGTATATACTAGCTCATTTATACTATAGGGTAGTATATATAATAGGCTATAGTATACGATAGTAGTAGTTATATATAGCTAGTATATATAGCGATACTAGATACTATATATAAATAATAAAACTTATGATTAGGTGATAATATATAGCTACTACTATATGTACCCCGGTATAGCGCGCGCGGTATATATACTGACGCGCAGGTACGTACAGTATGGTATATATATACTATATAGGTATTATAGAGTAAATATACTAGAAATCAGTATATATGCTATAGTTCGCCGCTTGATACCTAGCTCGCTAGCGATATATATATATATATATTTAGTTGCCACCGAAACTCCATCACATGAATTTGGGGGATTCAATATCTACCACAGCATGGTCTTGGTCAGGGAAAATTGTGTTGCATAAATTTTCTAACCAAGTGGATTAGAATGCAAAGATTATCTAGACTTGATAGCAAGCCCTGCTTCGGCTCAACGCATTTTGAAATTCTAGCCACCATGTAAGTAT
The DNA here is from genome assembly GCA_015478945.1 of Trachelipus rathkii. Lineage (NCBI taxonomy): Eukaryota > Metazoa > Arthropoda > Malacostraca > Isopoda > Trachelipodidae > Trachelipus > Trachelipus rathkii. The sequence continues at coordinate 28,046 of JABUQX010093327.1, read as the reverse complement.
TTGGTTTCGCACCCAAACAAACGGAACTTCCTAAGCTAAAAGCATGAGAGAATGTGATTTTGTATGTTATAGCAGGTTGTTCTATTGTATTTGTTGGCTGATTTTAGTATGTGTGGATATTGAGATTAGTGTAATTCATTATGCTGTAAACTGAAATTAAATATTATACAAAATCTCCAACTGAAAGTAAATTTTTGTCAATTCAGGTAGCCAGACAGCGATTCGAACTCTCACTCTAGCAAGAGGAAAATTACAATCTTTAGATGAGAAAAGACTCGCTTTAGTCCACTGAGCTACCATGAATTTCAAAAAAAGAATTGTGATCAATTACATGTTTTCTAATTTCCTTTTTTTTTTTTAAATTAAGTAGTAATTTTACTATTTTAGATACATTTAAAAAATGTTATCTTGTTTTAGTTACTGACTTAGAAATTTTTATAATTTTTAAATTAACGAATGTGACTGACAACTAAAAGTATTCAATTTTTTTTTTGTGAAACGTGAACCTCCATTAATATAAATAAAGGGTTTAGTGATAAACACTTTCAGGCTATGTATTCATAATCAAAATATTCATTAACACTATCATCATCACTACATTACTTATAGAAATTTACTTTAAAAATATATTAAAACCATCAAAAATAAAAACCAAAAAAACTTTTTTTTTTTTTAAAACCAATGTATTTATTTTTTCAACCATTGGAAATATCAGACCATAACGATACGTCAGATCCAGATCTATGGAATTTGATCAATAGCAAGCTAGGGTCTACATAGCAAAAAAAAAAAAAAAAATTTTTTTTGCAATTTTTTTTTAAATATTTTGAAATTTCCTTAAAAATAGTATGGAAAAACATTAAAAATCAAAAACAATTATATAAAATAAAAAGACTAAAACCAAACAGATTTACTAACCTGTAGCAAATGAAACATATTTCCACAGGCTTTGGCAACAGACGCCATCTTAGCTATGATAGGTAAATTGTGAATAACAAAAGAAACTTCATTTTTCTGGTTTCGGGCAAGGTTTTGCGCATGACCTAACAGACCAAAACCAGTAATATCTGTCGCTCCGTGTGCATTATATTTGTGCATCAACAAAGCTGCGGTTCGGTTTAATCTAGCCATGGAATCCATTGCTCTTTGATATGCTTTCCTTACATCTTCATCAGATACTACTAACTTTATCCTGTTCCACCTTTCAGGTTGATCTAACCATTGATGAGCATTTACAGCTACTTGGGTCCCAAGGGGTTTAGTAAGTACAAGAACATCTCCAACCACTGCATTGTGAGGTCTGGAAAATATATGGGTATAATGAAATAAGATAATAATAATATTCATAAAATAATTAGTTCACTGAGAAAGTATACTAGCGCGCAACAAATGAAAATGAACTAATTTCTGAAAACCTCTACCATTGTTTACGCTATTAAACTCGTTGATTTTGAGTTTCATAATGGGTTAATAGCGCAAGCAATTTTTTAAAAAAATTTTACATTTACATTATAGTTAGCTGCATCATCTCAATTAAAAAGTAAAACACAAAAAAGACACCGATTAATTGAAATAGTAATCTGGTTTAATTCACATATGCTCACTAATCAATCAACCATGTAGTCCTCTTTGAAAAAGATTAACAAAATCAAAGATAAAATGTTAAAACTCTAAATTACTAGTTTTCTCCAAATTTAATCCTAAACATCTCCTTTGTAATATTTTTTTTTTTTTTTTTTTTTTTTGAGTAGGCTATGTGTATAGGAACCACTAATGGACGCAAAAAAAAATCTACTTTATTGCTATTATTAGTACTAGCAACAGGGGAAATAATAATTAATAAATAATAATAATAATAATAATAATAATAATAATAATAATAATAATAATAATAATAATAATAATAATAATAAGTATGCGAGAGTATTTAGGTATAGAGATGGTGTCAGAGCGAAGAGTATGATTGATTTTGTGTTGAAGATTTAGAAATATGGGATGGATGTTAAATCAGTGAGGGGGTTGAGGATGGGAATATCAAATCATTATATTTTATGCAAAATTAAGTTAGTGAGGAAAGAAAAAAAAGGAAGGAAGTGAAGTGAAAAGTTATATGAACAGGGTTATAAGGAAAGGAAAAGTATGCAGACCACTTGCATTAAGTCAAATAAATGAGAAAAGATGTAACCGGAAAATCTAGACGAAAATGAAGAAGCAGGCAAGAAATATGCGGGTGTGCTAGAGTAGGGGGGTATGAATATCAATAGTGAATGGTGGAATGAAGAAAAAAAAAAGTGCTTGGATGTGGTAAAGCCAATGATCAGGCTTAGAATGTAAGATGTATGGAAATATGTAAGGAAGAAAAGAGTAAGGCTAAAAGTTGCATACATAGGGAAAAGAAAAAGAAGAAGAGGTAAATGAACAATTTGGACGGAGGATGAATGGAGACTTACAAGGTATTAGGAAGCTGTTCTGGAAGGAAGTTAGAAAGGTTAAGAGAGAGCTTAAGGGGAATTTTCAGAATGAATAAGGATGGTGCTTTCATGACTAATGAAATGGACGTGAGGAGAGAGTAGAGGGAACACTTCAAAAATCTGCATAACGTTGGCAATGATGAAGAGGTGATAGTGAATGTGTGTGGGTTTGATGGTGTAAGAATAAGTATGTATTTTGGGGATTAATTAGTAGGGAGGAGGTAATCGGCAGTGAGAAAGTTGAAAAATGGAAAATCGAAGGATATAGAAGGATTAAGAATGGAGGGGAGATTGTGATTGACTGGATATGGAAGTTGTGTAACAATTCATATTTGGAGGGTGTAGTTCTGGAGGAGAGCAGTGATAGTACACTTATATAAGGGTAAGGTCGATATGGGAAACTGCAGAAACTATAGAGGAATTAGTTAAGGGAAGAACTCTACAGTCGGCTACACATGGAAGGGGTAGCCATAGAAGTGTAATATATAGGAAGCGATTGTATTTGACCTCCTTCGACGGAGATTTTTCCGGAAAAGAATGGATTTAGTTTTCGATAAAGAGAACGTAAAGCCTCATGCAAAACAGGAGGAAACCCTGCCTATGGCCGCTGAAGTTGGCGCACTATACAAGTTTTGCTCCAGTGATATAAAGGGCAAGATCGTCAACATAAATGGAGCAGCAGACCAAGTTTGAGATGGTATAGACAACTCCATTGAAACCTAATGCGTAAAGCAACACACTCGGCACTCCCTCATCCATGACAAAAACCCTCGACAGTGTGGTTCCACAATGGAATTGAAATGAACGATCCGACATTAAAACCTGAAAGAGGGAAAATTGCTCCCTGAGACACCTTTTCGAGATCAAAGAAAATGACCAGTCATTTTCCTAGAAGCAAATGCTTCAAGTAAGTCATGTCTATAGAGAGGACAGGTTCCTGAGTAGAGCGATGGTAAAGGGAACCAAACTTAGTTAGAAAATGCTCCAATGCACGGAAACAAGACGGAAGGCCACCATTCTCTCCATCAGCTTGCACGTGTTGCAGGGTAATGAAGTAGGTTGATGATTACCGGAAGAGGTTGGATCCTTCTCAGGTTTGAGAATGGGTACAATAAATGCAGTAAACTAGACAGGAGTGGAAATATATATATATTATATATATATATAATATATATATATATATATATACTATATGATATAATATAGATATAATAATATACTCTGCTATATTATATATTAAATTAAATTATCAAAAACATACTTATTAATATTTATATATAATATATATATATATATATATATATAATATATATATAATATCGATATATATATATATTATAAATATATATATAATATATATATATACATATATGTATATATTAATATACCTATATATATATATATATAATTATAATACTTATACTATATATACATCTATATATATATAGAATTACCTTATTAAATCATATAATCAGCTACTAGTTCGACCTTACATACCAGGATATTAATATAATCGAGCTACTTTATAAAAATACAACATCTATATTTTAACAGAGAATATTTATACCTATATATTACGAATCTCGTAATTAATAATATATATTATATATATATATTATATATATTATATATATACCTATATACTATATATATAATTATATTATATATATATATATATATATAATATATTATATATAGAATATCAACATCTTAGACACCACCTTTTATATACACAATTATATCCACACCCCTCTTCTAGATAACATATTACAGACATCCCTATGTGTGGGGGAAGAAAGAATTGCCCACAGCCTATGTCTGCGTGTCGTTAGAAAGGAGGAACTAAAATATGAACAGTGGTTAGTCGAGTTGGCGCACTGGGCCCATCTGACCACAACTCCTCATGCTTTTAAGTCAGGAATGGCTGAATTGCATGACCTCGAAAATCGTGATCGCCAGTTAAGGGACTTTCTATCTTTCGGCGAAATATGAATGAATACGCGTATGGTGTACGATGGAAAATATAAGATATATAAATCAAATATGTTGACAAAGACGGAGAGACGGTGATGGACCAGATCAATTTTAGATAGACCGTATCCGTGTACCACTTTGAGTAAGTTTGTTCAGCTGCAGTTTGACTGAAACAAAAGATGAAGGAAAACTGTGTAAATGAGTGGTGTAGTGTAAATGTGTATTGTGCTTCGTCGGGCTTTCCTTGTGGAAACAGGACAACTGAGAGAGGAAAGAGAATATAGGGCAAATGGTTCTTGCCCATAATCTTGATACACCGTCCAAATGAGCTGATACTGTGGTGGAAGCTAGGTGTTGCAATTTTTAGATCTATGTGGGAGTTACGACATAGCAAACGGTAAATGCCAAGTCATCATTATGTGTATAATTTACTAGCCAACCTACGCGCCTAGACTATAGTCTTAGACGTTTGAAAGGTCAATCGATATGTGCGGTTGTGACATAAGGCGAGGACGTCGTTCCAATGAGGATAACTGCTTGAAAGAGCGATTTTCTAGGAATTAACTCGAAATCTGGAATGATGTTTTGTGATGGACTCCATCTGTAAGTAGGATGTTTCAGCAATTGAACTGATGTCATTGCCGGTGTAGCTCATAGCGCTCACCTAAATGGTGGATAGGTGTTCAAAAAAAGGATGGTATAACATGTGCTTTGGGGTGTCGGAAGAAATGAGAATGGTAGGAAGGAGATTGATTGCTGATAGAGAGATGCGTACATAAGTTGTATAGTAATACTTTCTAATTAAACTAAGGAGTATTCATAAGTAATACTAACAGTTTGGTGTAAGGCGTAGAGACTTAGTATTGACGTGAAAAGTATGATTGATGTATGTGCTTGGTGAAGATGTTGAAGTTAAATCAGTGAAAGGGTTTGATAGGAGGGGTTAGAGAATGGCGGTTAAAGGATACATTATGTTGTTTTATGTAATTTAAGTTAGTGGGGGCTTGGATGCGCCTAAGAGAGGAGGTGATAAGGAAGGAAAGTGGGGTAGAATTAGAGTGAGAAGTTAAGTGAACAAGGTAATAAGGTTAAGTATTTAAGAGAGCTTGCAAATAACCAGTTGAATGTGAACAAGTTGAAACTGAATAAATCTGGAAGCAAATGAAGGAAGCGGTTATTAGTAGTGCAAAGAGAAGTATGTGATTGTTAAGGTAGAAAGTAGAATGTTATAATGCGCAGTCTGGGTGGCATGAAGAGGTATGTAAGCTGGTTAAAAGTAAAAAAAAAGAAGCGTGGTTAATTGTACAAAATGCCAATGATGAGGCTTCAAAAGAAAGATGTTTGGAATTATATATATAAGGAGGAAAAAAAGCAATACTAAAAGATGCAAACGTAGGAGGAAAAAAAAAAAGTTAATGAACAGTTTTTAAGGATGAATGGGGACTTACAAGGAAATAGGAAGCTCTTCTGGAAGGACGCGCGAAAGGTTAAGAATGCGAATAAAGAGAATCTGCTTAGAATAATGAATAGGGATTTTTGCTTTCGTAACTAATGAAAGGATGTGAGGCGGTGATTGGAGGAACACTTCGAAAATCTGCATAAACATTGGCAGAGTAATGAAGAGGTGATAGGTGAATGTGTGTGGCTGTAATGTGCGAAAGGAAAGGTAATTTTGGGGATGAGGTCGTTAGTAAGGGAAAGGTAATGGGTAGAGTGAGAAAGTTGAAGAATGGTAAATCTAAAGGTATAGATGAAATTACTGGTGAAATGATCAACAACCGAGGTGAGATGGTGACTGAGTGGATTTGGACGTTGTGTAACAAAGTGTTTAAGGAGGGTATAGTTTCGAGGGATTGGAGGAGAGTAGTAATAGTACCCTTATATAAGGGGTAAGGGTGATAAGGGGAACTGTAGGAACTATAGGAGAATTTGTTTATTGAGTGTTGTAGGGAAGATATATGCTTGAGAAAATGAGAGAAGAAGAAATTGTATTTATATTTTATGGATTTGCAACAGGTGTATGATAGGACTAATAAGGAAGCTATGTGGCAGGTGTTAGTGATATATGGTGTTGGTGGTAGGTTTATGAATGGAATCAAAAGTATGTATGATGATAGTGAAGCGTGTGTAAGAATAAATGGAGTTGAAAGTGATTGTTTAATATTAATACCGGAGTGAAGCAGGGATGTGTTATGTCTCCTTGGTTATTCAATTTGTATATGGATGGGGTTGCGAAAGAATTAGAGATAGGGGTGGCAGGGGAAGTGTTAGAATGATGGAGAATGGAGAAGTGGAGGGTGCCCTACCTATTATTTGCGGATAATTTGGTTTTGTGTTGCGAATCTGAAGAGTTTGAGAGGATTGAGGGTGTGTAAAAGGAGGGGTTTGAAAGTAAATTAGATAAGTAAAGTTATGATTGTGAGTGAGGACAGTCCTCGTTGTGAAGTTATGTTGGATGATGAGCAACTGGACAAGTGTCTGAATTTAAATATTTAGGATATATGTTGGATGAAAAGGGATGGATGATGCAGAGTATAGTAGGAAAGTTGTGAATGGTTGGAAGGTGGCTGGTGCAATTAAATCCTTGGTGGATGTAAAGGGACTAAGTTTTGAGTGAGCTAGGGTCATACATGAGGGTATATTATTACCTGTTAATGTATAGTAGTGAAACTATGGTCTGGGATAAGAGGTATAGATCTAAAGTACAATCTTAGGGGCATGTTAGGTGTGAGAAGAATTGATAAAATGAGGAACGAACGCATTAGAGAGTTGTTTGGTGTGAAGAAAGGAGTAAATGAGAGATAAACGAGAGTATATCGAGATGGTTTGGTCATATGAAAAGGATGGATGATAGTCGGTTGGTTAAGCAGTTGCATAGTCATGAGTGTGCTGGGAATCGACAGGCTAGGAGACCAAAGAAAGTGGATTGAGTCAGTAAAAAAATGGCTGAAGGAGAGGAATGAGAGTTTGGCTGAGGCGAGAAGGTGCATAATAGAAGTGAATGCCGTGGTTTTGTGAGGAATATGGATGTGGGCTTTGCCAGGGTCGAACCCCACATTGATGAGATACCACAGTGAGGGTCCATTGCAGTCTCGTGAAACCCTAGGGTGGATTTTTCTGACTGGGACGAGTTCTTACTTAAGGGTATGGAGGGGATGGTAAAGGGACTATCTTTTAGACTTGCGCATGTTCTTCTACTACTGTTCTGTTCCAGTGTATGCTTTGCACCTCAGCCCCAATCTGGGGAAAGAAAGTACATAATAATAATATTAGGAAGTTTGTTTTTTTTTTTTTTCACAAATTACGTAATGAGGCAACTTTACAAATGTATAAAAATGGAAGACTAATGATAAATGTTAAAAATAAAATGAAAAAATAACATTTAAATATGGTTATGTATGTTCATTTTACTTACAAAATGAAATCATTTTGTTGGCAAACTGTGGTAGCGACTCCACCAATTGTCCACCAATTGTACATTACAGTGTGTCCTCCTGTTATATTGGTTCTAGCTAATAAGGCTGCATCCTGTGATTATATATATATATATATATATATATAATATATTATATATATATTATAATAATATAAATATATATTTATATATATAATATTATATACTATATATATTATATATATATATATATATATATATATATATAATCAATTGACATTTGTTTTAAATTATTTAACAATTTGTACAATATCACAGAACTATTACACATCTAAGTCTAAACATCTTAAAACATTTATCAACCTTAAAACCTCTCATCATCAGTGGTATAACAACATCTCTCTCTTTTTCAGTCATTTTTGTTGAGACACCAAGTAACATTAGCATATTATCACAATCTGTAACTCCCATTGCATACAAGTCACTTAATACATTGGCACAAGTGATTTTCCCTGTATGAAAAAGGTAAAAAATTTATTAGAACTAATAAAAAAATAAATATAAAAAAATTAGCAACCCATAGTTAGATTTATTACATTGTTGTTTAATGATATACATTTACGATTATTTTTATGTATCATTATTTCAAAAAGTTTCATTTATAATAATAAATATGTTGTTAGAATTTGATTACCAACTTACATGGGAAAAAAACAAACATGACTTTTGCAAAAGTTGGTAACTTAATATCACTACTTTATATTTCAAACACTGAAATTTTTAAATGATGTTGATAGATACCTAAAATAGCACCAGTATCAATAATGAAGCTGCAATATTGATACTGATACTATGATATCAACACATTCATATTATCAACCTATCACCAATACATTCAAGTTAAATATAATGAAATTAAAGTACTTAGAACATTTTTATTAATAAATTCCTATAAAAAAAAAAAATTATATATATATTATACCATATATATATATTAATAATATATTATATATATATATATATATATATATTATATATATACGTATATAATATACTATATATTATATATATATTATATATATATATATAATATATATATATATATATATATATATACTATATATATATATATATATATATACCGTATATATATATATATATATATATTATATATATATATATATATATATATATATATATATATATATATATATATATATATATATATTATATTATATATATATATATATAAAATATATATAATATATAAAAATAATATATATATATATATATATATATATATATACTAATCTGGTAGGGACATATTTTGCAATATTAATAAGATATAATATATAATAGCAATATATTAATTTCAAACTTCAATATATATTTCACCTAATTTCTAATTATAGTTATGAAAAAGGGAAATGTTTTCCTAAATACTAATATAATCTGTGTATTATATAAAAAAAAAAAAATTAAAGTTACATACCCATCATGTAAGGATCATCTACAAGTGGGTAGAAGAAATCTGTTGTTTGCACTAATGAAAGACCTCCATGTCTTAAGGGTGTGACACTCGCATCCATGCCAATACCTGAAATAAACAGTGCAATCAGAACTGAAGGGAACTACTAAAGTCAACTGAATCCTTCAATTTGTACAAAAACAGATGTTTTAAGAAAATGTGATCTTCTTATTACCAAAAAATACTAAAATCAAATAAAAAATTTAAAGATGGGATTATTAACAAAAAATATTTCCAGTTTTATTAATGGCTTAAAAAAGAATCAAAGTTTTTACTCCTATAAAATTATAAAACATTTCATTAATGAATGTCAATTATGCTACTGGTTTGAAAGAAATTTCTTGACTAAAATCAAACCTAGTAAAGCAGTTCCCTCTCATAATAGTAATGCTACTGGTTTAATCTCTATTACAAAGCTTGGAATTAAATAAATTTAGTTGTATAAAAAAACATAACTTAAAATAATCAATTTCCTTAGGGCCAATATACTTTCACTTAACTAAACTTTATGCAAAAGTCATATAATATTTCCTTATTTACTCATTAACTCATGGGTAGAAAAAAAAATTCACAAGATTGGCAACTACCGTAAGCATTTTATAAAATAAAAACTATAAAAAAGTTATCTTGGATTTAGCAGTTATGATATCTGCATTTTTTTTTATATGGAGAATTAATTTTTTTTTTAATTAAAATTTGTTAATCATTGCTACATTACAATGTCTAATGTATTTATGCATATTATCTTTAAATATTTCTGTAGCACACAGCCTTCTAAGCTGGCATTATTATTTAATGAGCTAGCTATAGAAACTTTTAATATTTTTATTAATCTATATTTAAAAAAAAAAAAAATTTGGGAAAGCAAATTAAATAAAAAAAAGTTAAATAAAATAGGTCCTATAAAAATTCATGGAATGTGACTACATATGATAAAGTTGGTTGGACTATGAACTGATATATATATATATATATATATAATAAAAATTTTTTTTTACTATAAATAGATATATATATATATATATATATATATATATATATATATATATATATATATATATATATATATATATATATATATATATACAGAATATATAAAAAAATATATATATATATATAATATATTATATATATATATATATATATATATATATATATATATAATTATATATATATATATATATATATTGAGAAAATTACCAAAACCCATGGATGTAGGGGTAAGGAGGTGGAGCCCCTATAGACAATGTTTATATGCCTTTAATTTAAATATATTAATATATTGAATATCCATATTTTTACAAAACAGGTCATAGTTCAACCAAATTCACCATACATTGTCAAGTTTAGAGATCTAAGACCTCATTCCATGAATTTATATTAATTTTTTTTTATAATTTAACAATGTTTTTATTTATGCTTTTATAAGCTTCTTTTAAATTTTTTAATGTAGGTTAATAAAAAATACATTTTAAATTTAAAAAAATATCAGCTTAGAAGACTATGCTACAATTTACTAGTCTTCGTAGTATTGAAAATGAAAATGCGGACAACTACATCATAAACAAATTATTAAAATACAAATATGCATTATAGTAGTCAATCGTGCTTCATTACAATTTCTAACACATGTAGGGCCTACATATATTATGGCTTTATAAGTGGTAATGAAAATTATAAAAAATTAGAGATGAGGAAGTATATAAATACAAAATAATTTCTATAAATTTAAATTATAATAATCACAAGCTAATTTGAGAATCATGAACAATTTAGGGGGAATATTTATTCTATGGCCAATCTATTTATAAGAATAAAATTGGTATAATAAAAAATAATAAAGTAAACAAGAAACTATTATCACACCTTACTACATATGAAAATTAATCTATAGATTTTTACAAATTTCCTTTCAATATATTGAACTTGCATAAACAATGTAAGCTATAGAATGATATCCAATATAATTTTAAAATTTAGTTCCCGCTACTAGGCCCTATAATACCACATTTTAGAGCTAACATACTATAATCTAAGGGAATATTACAGAAACTAATCATATTTAGCAAGGGTAATAATTATTTACAGTAAGAGCATTTAAATAGATTTTTATAAAAATCTAAATAAATTGTAATGAAGCATAAAAAAAAAAAAACTTACATTTATAAGGAAAAAAGTTACAGACTCAGAGTTTGGAATAATCCCATAGGGTTTTCTTATACTCCAACTGACCAGAATTTAGTTTGGTAATTATTTGGTATAGTGTAGCGATGTACCGGAACCAGAATTTTTGGTTCTGACCGGAACTTTCCAGAACCTTGAAAAAGTTCCGGCCGGAACCAGAACTTATCGACTCCTGCTACACCTTAGCAGAAACTTGTCTGATTAACAAGTGGAGTCTCTCTAGAAGTATCAGGCATCTTGTCATAAAATTGAGCTCTTAGTTCTGTAACCCAAAATTTGGATAAGCGGATCAGTAAATTTATTAAGTAAAATTGGAATATAGCTACTATATAAAGTTCTACAGGCCTTCAAAGATTAAAAATCAGAAAATGATATTGCTTGAGCAAAAAGGTAGATTTTTGCCCGAGTTTGTAACGTGATATTGTCGATCGAGTTTGTATTAAAAAAAAAGGGGCTCTCTCTCTCAAATCATTTTCATTTTTGCTTACGAAACGTAAGAAATGCCTGAGTTTCCGTTCCTTTTTGTCAAACTTAGCTGAAAATCTTAAAATATGCTCACCAAACGTAAGGAATTTCCTTAATTCTGTAGGTTACTATTTCCCACCCTTTGATCAAATTATGCTCTCCCACCATCGCCCCCCAAACTTAATGTCAGCTTTGTAACTCCTTTTAATTTCAAATGGGTTTCATTCAATAGAAATTAACTTTAAATCCAGTTTCTTCTAAACCAATAAAATCTATCACAATAGTTGATCAATTATTTGTAATATAGCAATGTTATTTTTTTTATTTCTAACATTCCAAACCTGGTGCTCTCATCCAAAGTGATTCCAATTTTTGTAAACAAGTGCTTTTATGAGAAATCGCAATCGTTTATAAACAAAATTCATGCTACAACTGGATAAGCATTTCTTATTAAGCGTAAGCACAATGACAAACACGAAACGGTCTTACCTCCATGCTTAAAGAAAAAAAAAATGAAAACTTAATTTAAACTTGAGGAAAAGAAATATATATTTGTGAATTGTGAATAACCTTCCTTGTTTTCACTTTAGAAACTGTAACTATTAAAGTCTATTAAATTACTATTATTAGTGAAAGAAAACTTTAGTTGAGTTTTCAAATTTTTAAAATCTCAATTTGGTTCACCTATCAGCAAATCCACGTGGTAAGAAGTTTTATAAACAAAGTAGTATGAATTGGGTTATCCTGTGAACACTACCTTCACTAAATGCGTTTACTTAAGCGAAAAATTCCTTCCGTTTTTGTGAAATTTGTTAGTCATAATTTGCTGATCAATTTTCTATATTATTTTTTCATGGCATAATCATAACTGAGTAAATGATAAATCAATTACAAATTTTTTTTAAAGAAAGACTTTTGCAAAAAGTGGGAAGTCAAGGTAGTTCCAGCTAGAAACAAAGTTAGTTGGAGGAACCGGAACTCTTTAAAAATTGAGGTTCAAGCCAGAAGTTTCAGTCGAACCTGTTCTGGTACAGTCCCTAGTAATATCTGAATCTGAGAAATATAGTTTTTTTTTTTCTATATCTTTCCTCCTATCTAAAACACTTGCCAAATGTTTTTCATATGTAGCTAATTTTAATTATTTGTTATTCTATTTTTTTCTTGGAATCTCTTTTATTTTGAATAATCAAGTTTTGCCGCTAAAACAGATTTAATTTGTGTATACTTTAAACAAACATTTCATAACCTTAATGTGTTTTTTTATTTTTTTCTCCAAAATTAATATATTTGTAATTTAATTTGTCTATCTAGAAGTGTCCATTCATAATTTTTTTAAATTAGCTTTCAAAACCATTTTTTTTTTTTTTTTATTATTATTTTCAAATAGTCCTGCCTGCATTTAAGACAACCTGTGTGCATCTCCCTAGGGTAATTCTTGTTTAAATAGAAAATGTAAGTAATCATATATATTATATTATATATATATATATTATATAATATATTTATATTATATTATATATATATATATTATATATATATATATAAATATTATATATATATACGGTATATATATCTTATTATATATTCTATATATATATATATATATATTATTATATATATATATTATATATTATATATATATATATATATATATATATATATATATCGATTATGATTATATACTATATCATATAGCGTAGGCGGGGTACGTGGACCTTTAGGTATAAACTTGGTCTCCCCGACTCTCCCTCATGGCACTTTTTTGGAATTTTTTTTTTTGTAATATCAACGGCCTATAGACGGGCATAAGCACACAAAAATAATAAATGTAATTCTAATCATAAAAGTTTTTACTTAAAGTTTGAAACCTAACGCTGATCAGCCTGACCATGGAGGGGTGAAGCGGACCACCATTGGGGGGTGACTCGGACCATCTGTTTAAAATTTCGTTTTCATATATTTCCAGATTTATTTTTAATTTTTACTTATATAATAATTATTCATATTTAAATTCGTAATAATAATATCAATTTCAATAAGGATAAATAAAATACGAATATAAATAGGGTGGTCCGATTCACCCCTCTGCTTAAATGTTGAACTTTTTTGAAACTCGTTTTTTTTATTAAATTTATTTTTTTAACTTTTCACTTAATATAAGTACTTTTTATGTACATTTAAATTATTATCGTATGAAAAGATATAATAATAATCACGTAAAATACAAAACAATGGTGGTCCGAGCCCTCATCATTTTACGGCGGGGTGATCGGACAAGTTGGCCCGTTTTTTTGCACTATACTGCTTGGATAAATTTACTTTGCCAGTTTAAACTACATACTCGAGTGTATCCATGAAAAATAATTAAAATCGATCGATATTTTTCATTTTAATAACGAAGTTAAAAACTCACCTTTCAAAGTGAGTTATTGAAGGAATTTTGTCCTTTCTAACTTTTAAACCCAATATAAAACTTTAGAATTAAATATGTCTAAATAAAATTGTAGTATTACCGGTGGCTTCAATGAGCGAAAAAAAAAAATTTTTTTTTATTATTTTTATTTTATTTAGAGTGGCCGAATCACCCTCCTAAAGAGGCGGCCGGTCACCCCGCCGACGCTATATATATAACCTACTTTAACTTTATTTATGTGTAATGTGTTTTTAAAGTGTAGATGGATGACAAATAAATTACAAAACTTTTTAATTATAGTCATGAAGTTGTCACAGTAATTTCGTTGCAGTAAAGCAACATTTGTTCTTATATATATATATTAATATATATATATATAAATATATTTATATATATCATATATATATATATATTATATATTATATAGCATTATTATATTCATTTTATAATTTTTTTTTATTGTTATCATACATAAAACAATTTATATTTGCAACATTTTTTAAAGATCACTTTTTTTAACTATGGTTACGTAACATATCTCTTGGCTATATTATTCCCTCTCCTAGCAATTTAAAAAATAACCTATGGTGTAAAGTGTGATAAAGAGTTCTGGCAGGGGAGTATAATAAACTATGGGAATTTTTAAATTTGAAAGGCTGTAAACTTTTTTCTTTCCAAAGATGTCACTAACTCGGTTAATGATGTCACACATTTATTGTTTTTCTTCTTATTCTTCATTATTTTTTAGAATCTATACCGATTTTTTATAAAAATGGGCATTGATAGACTGCATTTATTTACCCAATTACTTTTGTTTTTGCACTTTACGAAGTAGGCGCAAGGGAAGACTTAAAAAATAGTAGCATAGCCATGGATGTAAGAACTCCATCTACATTTATAGCAACATAAATCTATCTATGTTAGGTCTAGGTTTAAGGCATCGTTGATCCATCCAGGTTAGGTTTAGTCTTTGGACCCCTAACTAGTTCGGTTAATTTCTTTGCTAAGTATTACAAACATAGTAATATGAGAAAAAAAAAAAAAATATAGAAATAAGAATATGTGAAATAAAATGAAATACAGGGCTGGTAAGTTGGAGTTTAAGAAAACCTATGGGATTATTCCAAACTTTGAGTAACTTTTTTTTCCTAAAGGTGGAAGTCATTCATATTTATTTTTTGTTTCATTACAATTTATGGTAATAGTAGCACAGAGGGGCTTCACCCCCGATTTTTATAAAAATCACAGGATATATATACTCTAAAAAAAAAAAATAGTGAAGAAAAAAAAAAAAAATGAAAGTCTTAAAAAAAAAGTTACAGCCTAATAAATTTAAAACTCGCATAGGATTTTCTTATAAAAAAAAAAAAATTAAAATCACAGGATATACTCTAAAAAAAAATAATAATAAAGCATTAAAAAAACGTGAATGATTTAAGTCTTTAGGAAAAAAAAGTTACCTCATAGTTTAAAATTTTTCCATAGGCCATAAAAAGAAATTAGTGGGCCTCATGCTTGTTTTACTGCCATCCTAGACTCCTAGTTCAGGTTATGGTAAGATTTGTTAAGTACACATAGATTTTGTGTATACCTAACAAAACATATAACCTGAACTACAGGGCCTGAAGACCTAACCTGGATGTATCAAAGATGAAAAGTCTATGTGAGTTTTAACAACTTTGAGAGGCTGTAACTTATTTTCCTAAGGAGACTGCCATGTTTGTTTTTTTTTTATTCATTATTATTTTTTTAGAGTATTCCTATGATTTTTATAAAAATTGGGGGTGAAGCCCCTCTGCACTACTATTACCTAATTTACTTAGAGTCTATGCTGTGATATTTATAAAAATCTATTTAGAGAGACCTTATTGTAAACAATTACCTTGGAAAGTTAATAATTCAGTTTTAGGGTGCTAGCTTTAGTTAAGTTGTTTTTATAACAATAATAATTCACCAGACCTAACCTAAACTTGAAAAGGAAATCAGTATAATTGGCCAGTGAATTTATCATTAGAATGCTATATTCAATTTGGAAAACCATAATTATTATATCAACTATACAGTTTTCCATCTTAACTATTTTACTAAATTGTATATTTACATTTGATTTAATAATTTCTTACCAATTCTTGTTGCTGGCATTTGCATGAAGTGAGAGTGTGGATCATGATCTTGCACATCATCTTGAAGCCCCTCAAGAAGTCTATTTAATACTTCTTGAGGGACTTTACACCCTCATCCTTTTAAATCGGCAAACCTTGTCAATCTGAAGTTTGCATCCAAATCATGTGCTAATGGATTGAAAGGTCGACGAAGAGCTAAGGTATTTGTGTTGTTGCCAAGTTCCAGTTGAGCATTCACCGTTAAGGGATCTGGAGACACTTGTGTAGCTTCCATATACATTTCCATTACAAGAAAATGACTATTACCTAAATAAATTAAAAATTAATGCACTATATAATTACTATTTTCAAAATTAGTACCGGCTAACTTATCGATGTTTCACCGCAGCTATAAGCAAAATGGCGACTTCACAGGCAATGATGCCAGATGTAACTTTTAGTAAGCTTCTGTAGAAATCTGTAGATCTATAGTAGTTACCTATACAGGTAAATTTTCATTTTTCTTCAAGGCATTTATTTGTTTGGTATATATTAAGACATCCTTTGAAATAGATCTTACATTTATAAACATATCGTCTCTAATTTTTTTTTAAAGGTCTAATCACAGTATATCTCTACTATGGTTTAATGTTCTATACTTCTATGTGAGTATTCTTGATATAGAAAATAAGTCATTTCATTTTTTCCGTTAATAATTTAAAGTTTTCACAAATAATGCTTGAAAGGAGCAACATTTTATTATTTGTGTATCATAAATGAAAATGAATTACCTTAAAAAGTTATTCTGCATGCTTTTCTTGGAGAAGAATAAATTTTACACAAATTAAATGCAGTTTGATCTAATTGTTATAATTTGTGGAGAATTATAATTTTTAGATTCAATAAAAATTATAGTATAATTTAATTTTTATGCGTTAACGTGTGAATTAGATAAAACTATTATTTCTATATAATACATATTTCCAATAATTAATGCCGATTACTTCTTAATAATTTTTAATTATCTCTAATCATCATAAAACACGAGTTTCGAGAAAAATGCTGATCTACAGATTTATCTGTGGGTCAGACAATGTTATCTTGAAGTTCTATAACGAAGCTATTTACAAAACATGATTGGTCGTATAACATACTACGTCATCGCTGGGAGCGGCTAGATTATTGGATGCCAAGTTTGAATGGTGAGAAAAAAATGCTAAAAAAAAAATCATTTGTTTACATCAAAACTTGAATTTATTCTTAACACAATCTAATGATATTAATAATAATAACAATCAATATAATAATAGATTATGTTGTTAATTATGGAAATAATTTGAAAATAAAAAGCCAAAAAGTCTTACATGTTAAAAACCTAACGATCAACCACGATTCAAAATTCATTCTTTTTGCAACTAATTTACAGCTATAATTTATTTATTTATTTATTTATTATTATTATTATTATTATTATTATTATTATTATTATTATTATTATTATTATTATTATTATTATTATTATTATTATTATTATTATTATTATTATTATTTCAGCGTTTAGATTAGGGTCCCTGTATCTAAAAAAAAAAAACTATGATAGCTACATAAAAACTGAATACATTTTTGAAATCAGCGAACATTTTAATCCAAGAAAATGAAGAAATAAATTGAATTAAGTGCGATAATATATATATTATATATATTATATATTATATATGATATATATATAATATATTAATGTATTTTTATAATATAAATTCTAAATATATTAGATATACGATATATATATATATAATATATAATAATATACATTATATATATATATATTATATATATATATATTGTTTTGATGTATGCCAATTCTCGCGTTCCCCAAAATTTCTGAGATATCTTGAAAAGTAAGACTTGCATCAGATGGAATGAATTTTTTTTTAATTTATTAACGTAAATGCATGGAACACAAGGGTAATCTACGGGGGGCTCCACCCCGTACCCCCGACCCGTGAGTGTTGGTGAAATAATTTTTAAAAATATAAAAACTATTTTTTTAAGTTAATAATCCGAAAAAAATGAAAATCATGACTTTTAAGGTTAACCTTAAAATATTGAAAGCTATAAGGAAAACGTATTTTTTTTTATGGGTAGCATGTTTAAATTAAAGTTTAAAACGTAAGATGGTATCTTATTTTTGGAGTTATTTATTATTATTTTTTTTTTTTACAGATAAAAACACCACCACTCACGGGCATAGCCCTAATCTAAGAGGGGGTGTGCTCATTTAACGTCCGAACAGGACGAAGCCAAGCCCAAGGAGAGAACCCATCCGACCAGTTGCGAACCTGGGACCCCTCGCTTTGTTTGGAAAGTGCTCTACCACTGACTATCGGGTGCTTTTTATATAAATAAATATTAAAAAAAAATACATATACATAAATATATACATATACATACATATACAAAACCAGGATTGGCACGAAAAAAAATCAAACGGTTTAAATCAACTGATTTTTTTACGTAATTTTTTTTATAAAAAAAAAAAATAATAATTATTTTTTTTTTATTTATTTTATTTTATTTTATTTTTTTTATTTTTTAGGCAATTTTTTTTTTTTAAATTAATAATTCTTCCTAGGTATCACCTGATTAATGATAAGTATATTTCATCTATATAATAAATAAATTCATCAATGTAGTTTCAAATCATTTTTAATAAAGAAAATAAATAAATTAGAGTATCAGATATTTATTACACGTTTATGTATATTATATGATAAACATATATATATATGATATATGTATAAATTATATAATACGTAAGATATATATATATATAAACCATAAATATTATACGTTTTCCATATATGTATACAAATAATATTATTTATATATTATATATCATAATATATTATATAATAATATATATATCCATTTAAATATCTTTCACAGTATAAATATTAAGTATATTTACTACACTTATTATTAATTAGGTAATAATTTGGATAATTTACTAATTTTATATAAACAAAATAATAATAATTAAAAAGGCAATTTGTGCCTAAGAACTTCAAAAAAATCAAAAAAATCATTAAAAAAATCAAAAAATCAAAAATTGATTTTTTCCTAAATCAAAAAAATCCCAAACCCTGCACAAAACACACACATATATACAAATATAAATATCACTATTATTAACACTATTATCACTGTCATCAATATTATATTATTATTATTATTATTATTATTATTATTATTATTATTATTATTATTATTATATTATTATTATTATTATTATTATTATTATTATTATTATTATCAGGGATGGCAATTTTGGTGAATTTTTTTATTTATTTTAAAAAAAATCAATTTGTGATTTTTTTGATTTTTTTGATATTTTTGATTTTTTGGATTCTTAACGTCACTCGAAATATAATTTGCAGGTTACAAATTATATATCGCGTGACTTTACGAATGTGAAAAATAAAAAAAAATCAAAAAAATCAAAAAAATCACAAATGTTGTTGATTTTTTTAAAAAAATAATCAAAAAAATCACCAAAAATGCATCCCTGTTAGTTATTAATTATTATTATTTTTCTTATTA
This sequence comes from Trachelipus rathkii, assembly GCA_015478945.1. NCBI lineage: Eukaryota > Metazoa > Arthropoda > Malacostraca > Isopoda > Trachelipodidae > Trachelipus > Trachelipus rathkii. The sequence continues at coordinate 7,915 of JABUQX010093327.1, read as the reverse complement.
CTACCTTATTTAATTTTTATATATTATTATTATTATTATTATTATTATTATTATTATTATTATTATTATTATTATTATTATTATTATTATTATTATTATTATTATTATTATTATTATCATTATTATTATTATTATTATTATTATTATTATTATATTATTTATTTTATTATATATATTATTATATTATTATATTATTATTATTAATTATTATTATTTAGTAGTAGTAGTAGTAGTAGTAGTAGTAGTAGTAGTAGTAGTAGTAGTATTAGTAGTAGTATTTTGTACAGTAAATTAACATTGGCTCAACTAGGGAAATTTTCTGGGGGTGCCATGGCCCCTTTATTTAAAAAATTTCTGACGGAAGGAGGGGAGATTATGCTGTGGATATACTACGTAAAATAATAATAATAATAATAATAATAATAATAATAATAATAATAATAATAATAATAATAATAATAATTATAATAATAATAATAATAATAATAATAATAATAATAATAATAATAATAATATAATAATAATACATGAAAGATAGTTGTAAATTACTTGTAAAAAGAATGAATTTAGATCATGGGTGATCAATAGATTTTTTAGTTTGTAAGAGCTATGGGCTTTTAATTTTCAAATCACTTTCCTACATTTATTAACAAAACTAGTTTTGATCTAAGGATTTTTTTTTTTTTTTTTATTATTTTTTTTTTTTTTTATCAATTTTTGTCTTACCATTCAAATTTGGCATCCAATAATCTAGCCGCTCCCAGCGATGACGCAGAATGTTATACGACCAATCATGCTTTGTAAATAGCTTCGTTATAGAACCTCAAGATAACATATTGTCAGACCTACAGATAAATCTGTAGGTCAGCATTTTTATGAAACTCGCATTGTAAAATGATTATGGAATAATAATAAAAAAAAATTATCTAGAAAAAAATCATCGTTAATTATCAGGGTTGGCACGAAAAAATCAAATGATTTAAATCAGCTGATTTTTTTACGTGATTTAAAAGAGAAAATCCAGATTTTTTTTAATTTTTTTAGTCAAATTCTCTCCTTTTTTTTTAAATTACTAATTAATCCTAATTATCACCTAATTAATGATAAGTATATTTCATTTATATAATAAGTAGATTCATCAATATAGTTTCAAATCCATTTTAAATTAACAAAGAAATAAATAAAATTATGCACTCAGAACTGTTGAACTTCTATTAGGCTAGTTTAATCAATATACATTATACAGTATGATATATAACTTAAATAACTTAATTTAACTAAATAATAATTATAATTACTAAACTTATTATTAATTAGGTAACAATTAGAATTAATTACTAATTTAGATAAAAAATAATAATTAAAAAAACATTTTGTGCCTAAAAAAAAATAAAAAAAAAATAAAAAAATCATAAAAAAATAAAAAAAATAAAAAATAGATTTTTTTTCTTAATAAATAAAAAAAAATCACAAACCCTGTTAATTATTGAAACTCTATGCTACATAGAACTAATAGTTTTTATCTAATTCAAGCAAATCGAAGTACTTGAAAATCTAATTTTAAAGTTAATTAGGTATTGAATCTGAAAACATTCTTCATAAAATATAACCATTAAATCAAACTGCATTTACCATATAAAAAATTTATAATTCTACAAGAATGACCATGTAGAATAACTTTAGGTTATAATTCATTTTTATTCATAGAGAAATAAAAAAAAAAATTCTTTTTAAAAACCATTATTTGTTTAAACTTCAAAAGGGAGCATATTTTCTGTATCATGAAAATTAGACTGAAATGTTGTTAGGACATTTCTCTGCAAATTATATGTTAAGGTTGCAAAAACTTAATGAATCTCTCTGCCAGTACGGCCGCTCTGATGATAAAATAAATGTCTTTCCATCCCATGACAATTCTATTCTAATCAATTGTATCATTGTACTCCAATCATTTGAAGATATCATTATGATAATCAGCAAACACTTTTTGGCCCCCCGCCCCCCGCAGGCCCGGAGCCAGGAATTTTTTTGGGGGGGGGGGGGGCTGAGACTTTCGCAAGTGGTTACATTTCAAATGAAGTTAATATATATGAATAGTATATTAATATCCTCAGACAATATAATATATATATATTATATATATATATATGGGTATAAGTATTGTGATAATTATAATTATATTTATATATTAAATAATACTATAATTTATAATATAATATATATCATATATATCATATATATATTATAATCATAATATATATATTAATATATAGATATATGTTCATCCGGAGCAAGATGTGTGCGTAGGAAAAAGTAGAAATGAAACAGCAATTTATCTTAAAGGGAAAACATCCAAGAAAGTGAAGAGCGAGCGAGAAAGAATATGAAGAGCAGCAAAATGATGCTCTGAAAAAATCCTGGGATTTAGTGGAAGAATGAAGAACGAATGGAAAGGGAGGGAGAAAGTTATCGAGCATCGTCAAGAAGTTATAATCTTAATGAAGGAGAAATTGATTTTATATTTTGCATAAATCTATTTATTTTCAAATATGTAAATTGAAAATTGAAATTTTTATAACTCAATACAGATTAAATTAAACTTAATTAGACTTTTAAAAGTGAAAAAAAGTAATTTTTGAAAAATTAATTCATACAAAAGATGAACTAGGCCTTTACGACTTGAATATTTACTCTTTCAAATGTTTGCAAAAATTTCACCTGTGACATCACAATCGTTTAGTCTATCAGGTGGACTCCTCAAGATGCTCATGGAGTTTGGAACCCCATCAGCTGTAAAATGATGGAATAGTGATCATAGATTCTGCAGTTGGCTCGACCTGTCCAATCCCAGGCAGTGCTAATATGGCGTTATGTTTAATAGGGATATTTTTAATTTACAATGTCATTAAGTTTAGCTGGTAATAATTAGTGTGTTTATTCTAATAGTGTTGTCAGGTAAATTAGTGTTATTATTATAATCAGTGGTTAGTGTATCTATTTTTTAAAATTGTGATATATAATATATATATATATGTATAGTATATATATTTTTTGATTTAATATTAGTATTTATATAAAAGCGCTCGATAGCTCAGTGTTAGAGCACTCGCCAACCAACGAGGGGTCCCTGGTTCGCAAGCTGGTCGTGGTGGGGAATGTGAGTATTTTCTCTCCTTTGGCTGTGGCCCGTCCTGCTCGACAGTTAAATGAGTGACACCTCCTCCTTGATTAGGGCTCTGCCCTGAGTGGTGGTTTTTTATTGCTGTAAATATATATATATATATATATATATTGATAATATATTATAATATATATATAATATATATATATATATATTATATATATGATATATATATTATTGAATATATATATATATATATATTATATCTATATATAATATATATTATAATATTATATATATATATAATTATATATATATATTTATATATAAGTATTATATATATATATATATAATTATAATAATATAATATATATATTATGGTATAATATATATTATAAAATATGTATATAATTATATATTATATTTAATATATATATATATATATATATCATATTATATATATTATATATATATAAAAATAGATATATATACTTAAATATTATATATTATATATAGTATATATATATAATATAGACAGGAGAGAATAACGAAGAGAGATGTGGTGTTGCCGAGGGGAAGAGGTGAAAACTATTTAAAGATGCGAGGGCGTATAGAAAACCAAAAAGCGTAATTTAGAAAATATAAAAGATAGAAACGGAGAAATTATTCTTGAGAGACCAGAAGAAAGAAATGATAGATGGACCAAATACTATGAGATCTGCAAAATGTAGTGATTACAGAGGATAAAAAGGATGAACAAGAGAAATGATAAACGAGGGGAGAGAGAGGAGGAGGAAGGCGGAAGATAACAGTTGGAGAGAATTGTGAGTAAGCTATTAAAAGGATGAAGGTAAGTTCCAGATGAGGATGGAGTGGGTTGAGTTCGTGTGTGTGGGAGGAGGAGCATGGAAAAGGAGACATCACAGTTGAGAAACCAAGTTTTGGAGAAGGAAAGGTGCGAAAGGTGGGACAAGCAATAAATAAACTGATTAATAAAGGTTAAAGGAGTGCCAAAGGAGAAGCTGTAATAATTCAATAGAGCATTTCACGATGGACCATCCTTGACGAAAATATACGAATAGAATGAATATTGGAGAGGAGGTTTGGAGAGAAGGTAGAGCCGAGACTCGAAGCCGAGGTACGGTTTTATAGAGACGAAGGAACGACGGACCTCTTCTTAGTCACACCTGAAAATGGTCTCCGCGAGAAAAGGATCGCTGAAATTGGCAAAGATATTCTTCTGTAGCGTGGCATCCGATCCTGGGCAAAAGGCATTGATTCCTGATTTCAGTAAATAAGCTCGAGAGATATGGAAAGGACAATATTTAAGGTGATATAAAAAGGCAATATGATTTTTCCATTCAGCTCCACAGTGTAACAAAAAAGTAAAGGATCGATAGAGTTTCAAGGACTGTTTTATCATAGACTGGGAGAATTTGAAGGAGACATAATGGCATATGCGGACGATCTGGCGTGTTGGAGCGATAGAGAGGAGACGATTCGGAAGAGGTGGTAGAGTGTTATAGAGGTAGCAATTGTTTGCGAGGAAGTTAGGATAGCAGGTTATGCTAGAGAAACATACAAAAGACACAGATAGTAACATAACCGGGGAAATGAGGAGGGATGAGGATATGTTGTCGAGAAGGATGAGGTGAAGCGGCGGTGGTACATACCTGCACATGTATCTCGGAGATGTTTAAGCAGAAGGGGAGAGAGAAGTGAGAGAAAGTTTAATGGAAAGTTGGAAAATTTTTGATTTAGTTTATAAAATCGGAATAGTCCTCCATTGATGAAAATTAGAACTCGGAAATAAGTTAAAAAAATTAATTTTTTAAAAGGCTCTATACTTGGACTCCGACACTGTCTGTCACGGAGGAAAAACAAGACAACACGAGAAGAGAGAGAGTAGAATATACAAGCGGCGGAAAGATGAGGGTATACAAGAACTATGAATTGGGAAAGCTAATGTGAGAGATCAGAATAAGGAGAAAAATGAAGTAATTAGAAGAAAGTATAAGGCTGTGAAGAAGATGATTACTGAAAATGGATGTGGGTGGAGAATGAATGGTTGGGACATCTGGACGAGCGGATGTTGAGCAGGAAAGAAATGCCGAAAAAAAAGATGGGTAATGGACACCAAAAGCGGCCAGAAAAGTCCCAGGGAAGACCCGAAGAAGAGATGGCGGCAGTCAGTGGCAGGACTCCTGCTGGAAAAGATCGTCGCTACCGAAAATGATAGTGCTGAATAGCGAGTAAAGGAAAGTTGCCAGCGAGAGGGAGAATGTTTGGAGAAAGTATGCGCGCATCGGCCTGACAGGATTGAGAACCGTCGAAAGAAAGAAAGGAAAGCTAATATATATATATAGTATATATATATTATATAATATTTTACTTTATATATATCATAATTTATATATATATATTATATAGAATTATATATAATATATATATATTCTTATAATTATAGTATAATAATAGTACATATATATATATTATAGTATAATATATAATATAATATATATATTAAATTATATAATATATCAATTATATATAGATATATATATTATATATTATTTAATATAATTAGTATATATATATAATAGAAATTGAATAATATAATATGCTATTATAAATAAATCTATAGTACTTATATAGATTATATTATATTATATTATATATATATAATAATATACTATTATTTAATATTATATATACTTTAATATATAATATATAAAATATATATATATTATTTAATAGTTTATATATATATAATATTATATATATAATCATACATATTCATATATTATTTTAATATTATATATCTATATATCATAATTTACGTCATAAGAGATCTTACCATCAGTTTTGATTACGTGTCAAGTTTCAGTTCCTTCGCACTGAGGTACTGTGATTCAAATACTTCATTGCTGGCACTTCTGTGATGAGATCTTCGATTAAATTACAGTAAAAGCAAACCTGCTAATGCGATTCCTCTCCACACACTAAATTCGCGAAATACCTTATTTCTTCCAGACCCTAATGTCGGAAAGGTATGTTTTTCTACTTCGCGGTCTATGGTGGATACAGACAGATACTGCCCTAAGATATTCAGGAGAACAGAGCAATGTTGAGGAAACCTCCCCTCTTGTCACACTTTGGTTTTTTTCATTTTTGTTCTAACAACCATTTATAGGCTGCCAGAGACACCACTCTGCTTTTACGGTGGTTCCTCCGCTCGAGGTCTGGAAGTTCGGTCGTTTAATAACAAGAAGAGAAATGTTTTTTTCAATCATGCTTAAATAAGGGACATTGCAGCACCTTTATGGGCTGTAAAGATTCTGTAATGAAATGATAGTGGTGCTCTGGGTAATGGTAGTGTCCTGGTAATCAGACAATGGAAGACAATTCGTATCATCAATAGAACAGAAATAAAAACTGAGAAAGAGATGTCCCTAGTTAATATATTCGGGAATCTATGTAGTTACATCAATTCGGATGTTTTCTGAAGACTGTCGTAGATTTTCTGGTAATTGTTATTTTCAATACCTACCTAAGCCTTGTTTTTTTTTTTTGCGGCATACATTATTTAGCTTGCCCGTGAATATCTGGTTTTTTGTTGGTGTGTTCATGATCCACCCTTTCTTTTAAAGCTCCCCGTTGTTCCCTCCATCCTTTAGTCAATCCTTCTTTCTTTCCGCAAAGGTTGACAAAATTATAATGTCTTACACTAAGTTTATTGCACTGACACAATGTCCAAATGGACACCCTGTAATTGTTTTGACCAAGGATAGGTTTTTCCCACAGAAGAAATTTAACTTAAAACCGCTATTAATGTTTATTTATTATAAATTCAACAGATATATCTTACTCATTGAATTTAAGCCAACGAAGTATCCTTCTGTGAATAAAATTCACCAGCCATTCTTTTTTATTTCTTCCAATGAAGCGAAGGTAATTGGCCTTCCCAGGTCTCTTTTAAAAAGGGAAACTCGTTTTCAGCCGGTTTCATCACCGATTTGGGGCTGCCGTGCACATCGCTTATGGATCCTCTTGTTATTGGTTTACCTAGAAATTCTTTTCAATTTTTTAATTCTTCCAGAAATACGCAGTTTTGTGCGTCTTCTCTCGTTCACGGCGCGTACCTCCTCGACTGTTGCTTCGTCCGAAAAAAAACAAAGTTGCATTATTTTTATATTCAGAATGATCCTTAAGACGTTTTCAGATCATGCCCCCTTGGGCGACAGAATACCTCGAAATACTTCTTCCTGAATTTCTACGAAAGAGTCTGAGCGACCATGATCTAGAAAAACAGATTGTACTTACACCAATGTGGGGTATAGTGCAGCTCCTTAGCGATGTATTCTATTCCCGATTATAATAACTAGATTGGTAATCTTCTCGGAATTTCGCCTCTCATTGTAAGAGGCTCCTTCATATCTTGACCTTAATATCTTTCGACTTTTAAACCAAGTAGCTGTAGTCTCTCCAAATTATTAGCATTGCCTATGCTTTCGCTAATAATCATAAAACCAGAACAAAATGATAAAAATATCCCCTTAAAAGGTAAAATGGAATAGAGTATCGACCTCCCATCACCCCACCAATCAGCGTTACTCCTTATCATCCAAAGTTAAACTGTGTTTGTTTCTGGTTTTGTCGAGATAAATATCCGCAATTATTTGCTTCATTATCAGCTAATACTGAATATAATAATAATTTTTTTTTTTTTTTTTGGGGTTTTTTTATTAAATCTTCTCCACTATTTATCCTTCTTCATTGGTCCTGATATATACT
>JABUQX010093326.1:52500-54941 GCA_015478945.1 Trachelipus rathkii | reverse complement strand
TAAGAAGGGCCGGAATGTTTTTCCGTTACTTGTGATTGGTCGCGAGTAGTTTTCCCCTAGTTCATAAGCTATCCACCAGGGCTCAGCATGAGCCCAACCCGCAAAGGCAGCCAACCCTGCCCTCCCTTTCGCACCCAGCTGGTGCGTCCCGCGCGTCCCGCTGCGTTCACCCGCCGCCGCGTGCGCCGCAACGCGCAATATTTCCGTCGTCCGCCCGCCGCGTGCGCCCGCAGGCGCAATATTTCCGCGTACTCGCCGCGTTAAGTGTTATTCTTTTTATTTCATGGCCCTATTGTTTAATTATTATTTTTCTAGACACAAATACATCACCACGAGTCACACCGGCACAGCTGCGCGCACCACACCACACACACGTACACACACACACCACACACACACAACAATATATATAACGTATAATTTATTAAAACAATTTTATTTTTATTTTATTATTATTTCCTTCATGCCTATTGTTATTATTTTACTTTTATTATAACACACACACACACCACATACACACACACACACACATCGACGCACACTCATTACAATGTAACGTATATTTATTAAAACATTTTATTTTTATTTTATTATCATACTTAGTGTTATTTACTTCATGCCTATTGGTATTATTTTTTAGAACACACATACACACACGCACACAAACAACTTACACACACACACTTACACATTCACTATGATACTTAGCCACTCGATAATTTTTGATGCCCAACTTTGATGCCTCTAGCTTTTGATGCCTCAGCTTTTGATGCCTCAGTTTTGATTTGCTCAATACTTTTGCATGCCTTGCAGCTTTTGATGCTCAGCTTGATGCCTTTCATACTTTACACTCACACTCTCACGCTTTGGCTACCTTGATTAAGTTAATGTCGATAGACTGGGGGATATATAGGAGAGATCTTTGATGACTCAATCTTTTGATGGTGTCATCTTTGGATACCACCTATATTGAATGATTCATCTATAAGCAGTTACACTTACCTTAGACACTTACACTTACATTTATACACACATACACTATATCTGCTTATATACACACATTTACCGTTCAAATAGCCACATAGACACTTACGTTTCACCGTTCACATAGTAGATTTACACTCAATCACACACAATATATATATATATCATATATATATATATATATATATTCATTATATATATATTACTATATTATATATATAATATATATCATATATATATATTATATTTTCAACTTCGCGCGAAATATTGCGTCTCGCGGGCGCACGCGGCGGCGGTTACGCGATAATATTGCGCCTGCGGGTTCGCACGCGGCGGGCGGAACGCGGCGGGACGCACCCGGCGGGGTGCGGGGTTGGCTGCCTTTGCGGGTGGGGCTCATGCTTGAGCCACTGGTGGTTAGCTTATGAGCTAGGGGAAAACTACTCCGACCAATCACAAGTAAGTAAAACAACATTTCCTTCTTAGCTGCTTAAAGGATCTTCTTACCAATCCAGCATGTTTCAGTTTGAAATACTATTTCTATCAAATATATAATAAAATGATTTTTCCTTGTCTATACTTCGGAATTACTTCTTGACCTGAAACTTAGGATTAATTAGCCCTCTACGAAAAGGCTTATCCCTAAATTTAGGCCTAAATTTAGGCCTAACGTTGTTATGGCACCACATTTTACAGAAAAAGGTCAGTTTGAAATATGTTTTATTTTGACCTGGAATTAGGTTTAAATCGCCCCGGGTTACCAAAAAGGATTATCCTAAATTTTGGCCTAAAGTAGTTATTTCAACCACATTTCTACTAGAGAGGTCAGTATTCCCCGTATCTGTAAGGAGCGGGTTGTTCGTTTGCTTTCCTCCTGGATGGATTGTCCTAAATGTACATCAGGATCATAATTAATAATTAATAATAATAATAAAGAAAATCCGAATTATTTAAAAAAACTTTGAAATTTATTTTTTAGTTAACTTCGAGTGAATAATATAAATGTTAGTGAATAATTGGTTTTTTTTTTAAATAAAAACTTAGAGTGGTTTTAATAAAATACATGTTATGTTAGCAGAGAAGAACTTATTTTTGTTTTTTTTTAGTACTTATTACATAGTCTAAAAGAGATGTAAAATGCAGTAAGGTTCAATAGATCTACAAACACGTGGCATAGCTGATGTAGAGGGGGTGCTAGGGGCTGGTCTTACTGATTTACTGTTTTATTGCTTTAAGGTACGTAAATATATGTTTTTAATAAAATTTCCAATAACATTTTATGTAAAAGTTATTTAAAACTTGATAGTTTATAACAATTTATCAAACTATACAAGTATTTTACACGTTATCATAATAAAATTCCTTTGTTCCAACTTTCAGATTAATGATTGATTTCATTATAGACGTTTTAAGAAACTTTGAAATAATTTAGCTATCTATATTTGAATTTGATAATT
>JABUQX010093326.1:15000-20000 GCA_015478945.1 Trachelipus rathkii | reverse complement strand
GGCACAAAGCTTCGATTTCTAAACTTCCCTCGTTCGATATTTGTCCTTCTCTTTGTGACCTTCTCTCTGATTTCTTTTTCACTCATTCTATAGAAGTTGTTCATTCATTAAATCTCTTAATAGTGGAGTTCCTGAAGGTTCTGTCCTACCCCCTAACCCCGTTTTTATTTTTCATTTGTGACCTTATCTCTTTCACTTCGTTTCCTATCCACTCCAATGCCGATGAATCCACCTTCATTACTCTTCCCAATTTGTGAGTCGAAACAGTCAACAACAATTAACACATTCCAGGAAGGTCTTGAAGCAGCTGACCTTTGATCTTTCTCGTATCTCTAATTAGGACAAAGAAAACTTGGTAGTTTTCAATGCCTCAAAAGCACAGTTTCTTCATCTATCTACTCGAAATAATGTTCCACACAACTATAATATCTCCTTCGAAAACACACAATTCAAACTTTAATCTGCTCATAATATTCTTGTCGTTTCCATTTCCCGTGACCTTAATTATAAGGATCGCCTTACTTCTCTTTCTAAACAAAATTCAAAGAGTTTGGATGTTCTAAGGCACCTTCGGAATTTCTTTTCACAATCTCAGTTGCTTTCTCTGTATAGGGGCATTGTTCTCACTTGTATAAAGTATGCAACACATACCTTGGGTGGTTCAACACACACACACACACACACACACACACACACACACACACACACACACACACACACACACACACACACACACACACACACACACACACACTGTTCTCCACTCTACTACTTTTGGGCTTGTTAACTCTATTACTCTCACTAACTCTCCAGTATATTTCATGCCGTCGAACTGTTGCATCACTCTCCTTATAATATCGTTATTACAGTGGAACTGCTCTTCTGAACTTTATGTAGTCGAGTACCTTCTCCTTTGATGAGAGCTCGTGCGACTCGTCTTTCCACACAGTCTCATCCTTTCTCTCTAACTCTCTAACCCCAGATTTAACCGCTATGTTCAATCTTCTATGTACTCCACTGGAAAAGTCTGGAACACACTCCTTCATCAATTTTTCTAACTCATTTATTTACTATTTGCTTTCACTCTCTCTGGCATGGAGGACTACATACCATACTTTTTTTCTTTAACCAAACCTAAACCTAACAAACCTTGATTTAACTCTTGTTTGTTCTCGTTATATTCACCAGAGGGACGCTGCCTTCAGGATTTACAGTCATCTACAAACTCCAGAAACCCACGCAACTTGTATTTCATTCCAGAATTTTTTTCTTTTTTCTCCCAAGAAAATGCAGCAACTTTACTGGATCCTCTTCCTCAAGTTCCTTCCTCACATTTGGCAAGGAATGTCAACTCTAACCCTGTTTCTTCCTCTTTTCCTTCCTCCTGTAGTATGTTCCGAGGGCATAACTGTCCTTTTACCTACCCTTCAAGCTGAACTCTTCTCTCAAACCTTCGCTTCTAATTCCACCTTAGACAATTCCGGAGATTTTCCTTCTTCTCCACCTCCCTCCAACACAGTTATGCCTAATATTGGAATTTCTTCTAAAGATGCTAGTTCTGCTCTCTCTCTCTCTCTCTCTCTCTCTCTCTCTCCTCTCTCTCTCTCTCCTTGCTATGTGTTCTGCACACTCCAAGAACCCTTCCCACCGAAGCAGTGGTCATTCCATGGGAATTCAAAGAAATACGACCGCAAGTCCGACAAGTTTGCTTCACTGAATTGATAAAAAACGTTTCATCGCAGTAGGCTGGTGTCTTTACTGCGGAGGACTTGAATTTATAGCCTGGATACAATATAAGAAGGTGATCGGAGGAACACAGAGGAAATAGTTTCACAGAATAAGGAGAAGAAGTAGATGTTACGAGAAAGTCTAGAATGTTGGGTTCATCTTCAAGACGATCAGGGGTACGAATTAGTAGCTGCACCAACTGCTCACGGTTATTTTGGATAGAAAAATAGTAGGCAAGTTCACCGTCTTCTTGAGAATTAGAGGAAAGCCAATGGCGATGGTGAGCGTTTAAATCACTAAGAATCATTATTTCAAAGAAATTTTGAATAAGAGAATATGTTCCAATTTGTAGTATAAGAAATTGAAGAATTTGGGATAGTCAGTTGAGTTAGGAGACAGGTATACAGAACAGATGAATTTGCTAGTATATTGAGAGCATAGCTTGAACCATATAGGGTTGTCAACCTTTTAAGTCTCACGACCCCCCGAAAGCCAAAACGCATAAAGTTAGTGTAAACTGCGACCCAATACTACCCTATATATATAGAGTATATATATATATAGTGAACTATATATATATATAGTGAACTAATAATGTATCTTATATAGAGATATAAGATTGTGTGTTCACTATATATATATATATAATGTATCTTATATAGATATATAAGATTGTGTGTTAAGCAATTTCATCGAGAAATAATATTTATCTAGTGAACTATATAATGTTTATTTTATTAAGTATAAACTTTTTTGTAAATAACAACTGTGTAACATTTGATTATAATATATTTATTTTTTGTGACCCACCGCGACCCACTGTATATCCGGTCGCGAGTATAGTTGAGAAAATGGCTTAAACCATATAGGGTTGAAAATTCGGAGAACTCTAAATCAGAGACACGAGAAAAAACATCATTGCATAGGCTGAAAATTGAGGATACATACAGAAAGATCTGGAACAGAGTAATGTTTGATGTTTGAGCTCCCAAACACCTAAGTTTCAGTTAAAAATAAGAAATGATGCTTAGAGAAGGAGAGTTGATGAACGTTCAACATAGTGGAAATTAGTATAAAGGCCGCTAAGGTTGCTGAAATTAATGATGAAAGTAAACGGTGCATCAGAACAGGCCGGAAATTTCATGACGGACAAACCCCCCACCACCACCACCACCAACCACTGCAGGACGTCAACTTTTTCAAAAGAAAAGAGTTGTCTGTAGTGTTTTTTTTTATTATTATTATTATTTATTTTTTGTGCGATAAAGAAGAGCCTACTCCACTATAAGAAAAATACGAAGATGAGCGCGAATCACGGCGAATAATTGGGCACTGGAGTGCCTTGCGAAGTACCATAATACTTATATATGCCAAATGGGAGGTAATTTCATCGCTTTGGATGACCTAAGTTCTTCTAAATATGTTTACTATTCAAACAGAAAATATGGCCTAAAAGTTTAACCATGTTTTTTTTCACAAATATTTCTGATAAATCTAACAATAAATTGTGGCTATATTATAAAAATTATTATTTTTAATATATATATATATATATATATATATATATATATATATATATAGTTAAAGAGCAGTTAGTAGTATATATATAAATAATTTATATATATTTTATGTTATATATATATATATATATATATATATATATATGGGGTCATAGTATAGTTAATTATATATTGAAAACATCTTACTTTCTACATATATACATATGCTATTGTTATAGAAAATAAATTTTAACTGCTTGTTGCTATATATATATATTATTATTATATATATATATATATATATATATATATATATTGGTTATCCCTAAGGAGCCATTTGTTTTCCCCTAAGGAAATTTCATTAAAGAAACAAACCAAAAGAAAACTATTATTGGACTAAAAGTCTTTTTAAATAAAAATGCCTGTAAGGTCCATTGTAAATACCAATCGGAAATTCCCCAATTGGAAAAAGCATGGTTTCATTGGGAATTTTCAGATTTCCCATTGGTCCTGCGGGATTCCGATAAAAAATTCATATCTGACATTTTCCTTTGGGTAGTATGTGAGTGTACGTGTAATTGTGCGCTTTCATGGACTTATTTTTGCGATGGAGATAAAGCGCTGTGCTACAAACGAGAGAGAGAGAGAGAGAGAGAGAGAGAGAGAGAGAGAGAGAGAGAGAGAGAGAGAGAGAGAGAGAGAGAGAGAGAGAGAGAGAGAGAGAGAGAGAGAGAGAGAGAGAGAGAGAGAGAGAGAGAGAGAGAGAGAGAGAGTGAGAGAGAGAGAGTATGAGAGAGTATGAGAGAGAGAGAGAGAGAGAGAGAGAGAATTTCGATGCTAAATAGTGTTGATAAAAATTTTTCCCATAATTACAGAATAATAATAATAATTAGTTATTAATTATATATGATCGTTTATTATTTGTCAATATTGAGTATGGGAAAATTTCCCAATCGTAAGTTGATCCAAATAGTGACGATCTCCTTAAAGATAGATCTTTAGATCTCGATAATATTACCTAAAAATATTTAAGAGCTCAATTATATCAAACTATATTAAATTAAATGAGTTATTAAGAGTATTATTACAAACAAAAATTATTCAAAATTGTATATTATTTTATCATTTTATAATTTTTTTTATAGAGCTAATTTGTTTAGTAATAAACTAAACAAATTAGCTACAAAGAATAAAAAGAAACTATAAAATGGTAAAATAATATACAATTTAGTAAAATACACAAAACAAAAAAACGCAAAAGCAATAACAAAACACGGTCCAGTGAGTTTTTTTTAAAAACTATATATATATATATATATATTATATATATATATATATATATATATATATATATATATATATATATATATATATATATATATATATATATATATATATATAGTATATATATATATATATATATATATATATATATATATATATATATATATATATATATATATATTCCTTCACTAAGATTGGCGGTCACTATGATAGCGTTTTGTGCTCATTGTCATTGCGGTGCGGTGCGGTGCAGTACCGTGCTCCTTGACCCTTTGGTGCAGAGCAGTGCGGTGCCGAAAATTTCGCACTCTGCAAAGCCAACTACCTATGATACGAAACAAAACCTCCTAAATCCTCACCTCATATTTATAACATCATTTATAACGACATCATTCGATTTTCATGAAACTTTTGAAATGTTTGAAATGAAGGTAATGAAAGAAAGGATAAAATAAGCCTCGAGAAATAGCCTGGAAAAAAGTTATTGAG
>JABUQX010093326.1:5000-10000 GCA_015478945.1 Trachelipus rathkii | reverse complement strand
ATATTTATATATATTTAAGAGGTTTCCCTTCAGAATGCAATTAAAAGTTAAAAGTATTGTGAATAAAGGATAACTCGACTCAACATGTATAAAAAAAAATTGAACTTCGATAAAACAATATAAAGTAGCCCGAGTTTTTTGAAATCAATTTCAGTGCTAAATTTTCGTTGATAACGCTTGAATTCTTTGAAAAGAAAGGAATGTGTTGGTGATTATAAGAATTAATAATAAAATTTATCTTTCACAACAGCATTAAAATAGATGGAAGATTGATAAAACACTGGATTAGGCTTTTCTAACCTTGAGAAGATGGTGCAACTTCATACCAGTATTTCTGAGTGTCTTGGGGTTGAACCCAACATTCTTGATCTCTTAACTTTTTAATCCTTCCCAAAACTTATATAAATTCTTTCCTCCCTCAGGGTTCCTCCAATCGCTTTCTTATCTCAGTTCCCCTCTTTTCATTCTCTTCAAGCCTTCAACAAGAAAGACCCTCGCCAAACGAGAGGAAACGGTTTTGGCTCCAAAACCTCAAACCGGTCGAACTTGCGGTCGTACTTTTTCATTCCCTTAGAATGAATAGAACGAATATAGATTCGGCGGGGTTCCTCGATTGCGCAGAGCACTATAACCAAAGTGATAACCTCGGCATGAGAAAAAAATGAAATGTACTCTCGTACATTTCATTTTAATCTCTTTAACTAAAATGAAAAATAAAAATTGATTTAACTCTGCTGGTTCTCGGGCAATTAGTTACAGGAATGCTTCCTTCTAGGAAATGCTGTCTTCTTTAAATTCCAGAATATCATACTTCTTTTTTTATCGTTCCGAAATTGTGCTAAATCTATAATACATAACACCAAGTATTCTTTTTTTCCTAGAAAATGCAACAATATTTATTTTTCCTTTTCCAAACTCACTCTTTGGCATTTTGCAGCAAATGTCAGCTCAAACTTTGCTTCTTCTCTTTCCATCCTCTAATTTTTATGGACAGTACCACAGCTCTCTTACCTTCTATTAAAGCTGAGCCTTTCCTCATACATTTGCTTCTAATTCCACTTTAAATGATTTCAGAACTATTCCTCCTTCTCCACCTCCTTTCAGCTCATTTATGCTAAATGTTTTAATTTTTTCTAAATATGTAATTTCTGCACTTTCTGGAGCTTAAAAACACCATAAGAAAGCGTGTGGCTCTAACCGGTATCCAACATGTGGGTCTTAAAATTTTTCCTTTTGAGCGAAGAAAAAGTTTAATGTATTAAGAAGGAACTTAAAATACTTGGATATCCTCGTTTTATAAATGATTCAGCCTTAAAATTGGGTAGAAAAATTTTTTAGTTTTGAAATTTCAAGAACATTTAGGTCTGAAAACATATTAGTTGTTTCCTAGCAAAATAAATTAAGAAATTAAGAAATAATATACTTATCTGAGATATTTTCTTCCAACCAATCAAGTGTTAAATGGACTGGAACATTATATTCTGGCAAAATGGTCAGCAAACAAAGAATTTACAAAAATTAACTTCCACTTAGAAAGAGACTTACAGGTGAATAACAGATTATAAAAATAGAAAATATTGACATTTCTACAGTTGGAGAACAGATGGTAAAAGTTCCACATTATTTATTTACAGAGGAAGTGATAACCATCTAATTAACATTAATATTACACACATGATTGTTTTAATTATGAGAAATGGAAGTTGGGAGAATCTTTGATCATAGACAAGCACAATTAATAGGAATTTCATTAAGAGAATTGCATTCTAATGACATTTTAGATAAAAAAAAAAAAAAAGTCTGTGTGTGATCTATAATAATTTATTTAATAATTTTTTTAACATTTAAAAAATTCATTTACACTTTCACACTTTTATAAGAGAGGCAAGTTTAGTGTCCGAAAACTTGTGTTTTTTTGGTAATGAAATATTCTTCTTTTGTTTTGTTTTTAATTGATTTAATATTTTTGTTGCTTTTATGATTACTTTTTGAGAATTTTAACTAATCTAAATGTTTGAGTACAGTTATATATATATATATATATATATATATATATATATATATTGAAATATATATATATATATATATATATATATATATATATATATATATATATATATATATATATATATATATATATATATATATATATATATATATATATATATATATATAAATTGCCCGTGAAATTTGTTGAAAACGAGTGACTACAATAGGGGGAACCCTCCTAGTTATTGGTTTTCTTCCCAAGAACAGATGCAGTGAAAGAAATAAAAAGGAGATAATTACAATGAACACACGAATGAGGAAAAAAGAAAACGGATACCAAATCAGAATCAGAAACAAAGATGAAAGCTGAATATAAGGAAGGAATCTTTAAAATTGCTTGTTTGAATATTTGACAGAGGAGTGAATGAATGGTAAGGGTAAGAGAGAAGAGGCAGGGCTCATTTGCATGGAAGTGCAATATATATATATATATATATATATATATATATATATATATATATATATATATATATATATATATATATATATATATATATATATATATATATATATATATATATATATATATAAATATATGCTTTAAGTGAAACAAAGCAAAGCTAAAAGGCAAAAGAGCAAAAGAAAGGAATGGTTTGTAAGCTGAGGGACTAGTTTCAGGGGTGAGTAAGAGGGTCAGAGCTAGAGAAGGTGTAGCGATAATTATGAAAGAAGAATTATGGGAATATGTGAAAAAAATTGTTAGTTCAAGATTAATGCGGGTAAAAATGAAACTGAGAAATGAAAGCTGGATATTTGTAAGTGCATAGCCCCCGTAAATGATAGTGCAGGGTAAGGGAGGTGTTTTGGGATGAACTAAACGATTGTTTGGGTAGTTTCAATAGGAATGATAAAGTATGCTTGCTAGGTGATTTAAACGCAAGGGTGGGTGATGTACAAGTACAAGGAATATTAGGCCCTTTTGGAGTGCAAGGCAAAAACAAAAATGGGGAAAAATTGTTAGAATTATGCGCTGCGAAAGAAATGATAATAGGAAATACATGGTTTAATAAGAGAAACATACATAAATATACATGGGTTAGTGGAGTGACAGGTGTTTGTGCTCTGCTTGATAATGTATGTGTAAGTCAAATGGAGAAAGACAGGTTGTTGGATGAAAACTTAAGGTGAGATGGAGCAGGAGGTTTAGTTTGATCACTATTTGGTAGAATCAAAGATAACGGTGAAAGAGGGGATGGAAGAAAGATTGGAACTTAGCAAGAGTGTAGAAGTTACTAAAGTTGATATATTAGAAGCCGAAATTATTTTTAGCAAGAAAATGGGGAATAGTGAAAGAAAGAGAAGGGAAGGAATACAAGAGAAATTAAATACTTTTACGAAAACAGTACTGATGACCGCAAGAGATGTTTGTGGTATGAAAATGCTAAAAGAGTAAAATAAAAGGTAGCGAATGGTGGAGTGAAGAATTAGATGTTATTCTTAAAAGGAAAACAAGATGTTTTCGAAAAATTTTTAGCTATTAATAGCCAGATGATATAGGTAAAATACAAGAAAATGCGAAATGTTAAAAGGAAAATGAAAGTTTGTAAAGAGAAATTCAACAAACGAGAGTTGATTTATTTTTATTACTTTCCAGGAGCAGAGTAAACCGTTTTGGAAGCTGAAATTAACAAGCTTAGTAACACCTCCTTGAATAGCTCTGCCCGGGAGTGGTGGTGACAACTATAAAAAAACATAAACAATGATTGAAATAAGAGGGAAGACGTTCTAACTCGAGTAAAGACATTGTTTGGGGAATGTAGTTCAGAATGATACAGAAGTCGAGGAGAGATGGAAAAAACATTTGGGATTGCAAATTCTGAGGAGTAGATGAGGAAGCTGAAGAAGAAAGAAGACAAATTAGAGTAGAACAAAATATTACGAAGAAAGAGTTTAAAAATAAAATTGTAGGACATATAAAGGATGAAATAGTGAATGCTTTGATGAAATCAAAACGAGGAAAATCTTTTGGGTTGGATGCTATACAAGCAGTAACGTTAAAAAAGTAAGATAATAGTGTCGTGGAGTGGTAGATGAGATTATCTAATGTTTTCTGGAAAAGGTGCGAGGTATCACAAGATATTGAAGACCCTTGTCTTGTTCCAATTTATAAGTGTAAGAGGGACAAGAAGGAGTCTTCTAATTTAAGACGAATAAGTTTATTGAGTTTTGTAGGTAAAATATATGAACGAATTTTAATAGAAAAGTTAAAAGTATTACAGATAAACAGATTGATTGGGGTTTACCTTGAAAATGGTGGCAGAGAAATTCCCAAAAGAAGAAAAACAATTTTCAAAGATATTAGTTTAGAAGAGGTATACGACAGAGTTCAAAGAGAAAAATTGTAAAGAATTTTCGCAAGTTATGGGATAAAAGGTTTGCTATTTTATAGGAATAGTAGAGCATGTGTTAGGATTAAGAGGAGGAGTAGGAGTGCTTTAAAGTAGAGTAGGTCTGAGACAGGGTTGTGTTATGTCTCTATCCATGATTTGTACTACCTTAATGGATAGTGTAGTTATGGATATGAATAGATTTTGGAAAGGATCTGATATGAATCTGCATGAGGGTAATTAGGAGATAAGTTTTACTTTTTGTTGACGATTCTGTGTTGGTTGCAGATACAAAAGAGCCAAATTTGGTGTGATTTGTGCTTCAATTCTCCTTGAACGAGTGTACCAAGGATAAGGACTAATATTGATCCCGTTATAAGTTGTTATGAAAATTAGTACAAAAACCCAAAGGGAGACGATTCTCAATCTGAGTTGGACATCATAACCTAAGAGACTACAGTCTTTAAGTACTTAGGAATAGATATTGAGGCACTCCAAGCATTATAGAAAATAAAGAGATTGACCATAGGTTTGCTGAGGGTAAAGAGTGTTAAATAGTCTTAGAAAATTATGGAAGAAAATTTAACTGGGAAGGTAAAAATGAAATTGATTGAGTGTATATTT
>JABUQX010093325.1:22500-45026 GCA_015478945.1 Trachelipus rathkii | reverse complement strand
TTTATAAAAATAAGATCTTTTAAATAAAGTAGATAAGAGAGGTTATGATTTTGAGTATGACAGTCCAGCAGTGCCATTATCTACGATGATGTCAGCTGTAACAACGGTCGATGCATTTAAATATTATAGGACTTGGACGAAAAGGCGAAGGCATGACTGCCGAGTTTCAGTAGGAAAGTTGTCATGCAAATGGTAGCTTGCGAACTATAAATATCTGTGGATGTACAAGACGAGAGCACTACATTTTTGAGTGCCTATTGTCTACGTTGAGGTATAGTTTGTTCCTGGTATATATGTAGACAGTGAGACTTAAGCTGAAATAAGAAGGTATAGACTCTTCAAGATTACAACGTGATTCAGAGGATGCAAATCTTAGGGGATGTTAGCGGTGTCTGGAGGAAGATTGATAAAAAATGAGGACAGGACAAGTAATGCAGAGTGAATATTGGATGTAAATGATATAATGAGAGAAATAATGAAGTCGTTTGAGAATGTTGATTATTGGAAAGGATGAGATAGTCGGTTGTGTAAGCGACAAATGTTATGTTGAGTATCGTTGGAGAATCGACTGGCTGACAGAGACGAAAAAATTTGGATTGAGTCAGCAAAATAATGTTTGATGGAGTGAAAGTGAGTTTGGCAGGGGCGAGAAGAAGATTGCATAAAAGGTGAACCATGACAAGGGTTTTGTGAGGCTGTATGTTTTGGCCCACCTTGGCTAAGGAAATGAACCCACATTCGCCAAATGCCATAGTGGTCCTTCGCGTCCTCTTGAAAGCTCTAGGGGTTTTCTGGACTCGCGGCGAGTTTCCACTAATATGTATAAAAGGGGCGGTTAGGCTGGGCCTTCTTTTCGACTGTGTTTCATATTCTATACTAACTTTACTTTCTGTTTACGGTGCATGTTACGACCTTACCCCCAGTCTTGGGAAAAGTAGTTGATGACATAATTAATAATATATATATAATATAATATATATATAAATAATATTATAATATAAATATATAATATATATTATATTATATATATATATGTTAAATATGCATAATATGTTAAATATCTAATAGTGAAGTATATACTGAGAACTTATATATAATATACTATACTAACTATATAATAAAATTAATAATATATAATATACTATATATTATATATATAATACTTATAATACAAAATATATAATAATATATTATTATTACTATATACTATAATATATATACTATATATTATATATAATAATATATAATTTCATATATTATATATGCAATATTAAACATAGCAATAAATAACTTAACATAATACAATATATATAATATATATATATATATATATATATATACTATAAATATATAATATACTCTATAATATATATATATATATATATATAGTATATATACAATACAATATATTAAAATAATCATTATTATATATAATCATATATATAATATATATATATATAATATATATATACTATATATTATATATATAATATATATACTATATAACATATTATAATATATATATAATGAACATATTTGCTATTCTTAAAAGGAAAATTTATGAATTATAGAGACAATAAATAAATCAACAGTAGAAAATGATAAAGACATAAAAAATATGCAAGTTAAACAATCGCCACCCAAAATTTTTTCAAGTACAACCTAAGCACATAGTACAGTACAAAAAAGGCTCAAGTACAAGTTACACTGGTTTAAAAACTATGCCAAAGTTACAAGTAACCACAGTACACATCATATGATGAGATTTAAAGGATGATGACGTCAGCTTATATATATAATATAATATAATATATCATATCATATATTATATAATATATATATTATATTAATTATATATTATATATATATATATATATTTATTATATATATTAGATATATATAATATATATTATATATAATTATAATATATATATCATATCTGAAATATAATATATACTAATATAAATATATGATATATATATATAATATATTATATAATATATAAATATTATATATATATACTAACTATAATATATATAATTTATATAATATAGCTATATATAATCTTATATCTGTATAAAATATCTATAATACTATATATTATATATAATATATACTATATAATAATATATATATAGATATTATATATATAATTAATATAATAATATATCATAATAATATATATATATTTCAGTATACTTATATTATACTATCATTATATATATACTATATAATATATATATATATATACATATAATATATTATAGTATATATAATATATATATATATATATATATTGAGCTAGAGTCATTTCCTAATTCTTCGACTAAAATCTATTCTCTCTTCTATCCATGGTTCTATCTACTATTTCTCTGGCATGTCGGACTAGAGAAACAGCGTATCGTGAAAGTGAAAATTTCTCGTTCTCCTATCACTTTTGCTAATTTTCATTCAGCTAAAATCGTTTGCAGGATACTCTCGACGACAAAGCGCTTTCATCAAAACGAAAATGCGCTAACTCTTTGGTTCCTCCTACTACAAATCTCTTTCTGGCCTCTTCCAAAAACATCTCTAACAACTTTTTTAAATCTTCCTTTCCTCCGTCTTATTCGTTCTTGATGTATGTTGCTATTCTCAACTGAGCAGCCAATCTTTCGCCTTTCTATTCTTCCTCTAACTCACCCTGGATGATTCTGCATTTCCTCTTCCTCCTCCTTCTCCTCTCACGGTGGACCTATGCCGTTGCCAATCTCATGAAACGTTAGGAAGGTGTTTTCCCGGATGGCATTCTCCCCGTGTTTTAAGGGAGTGCTTCTGAGTTGGCGCCTGTATCGGTACATCCCTAGTCTCAATACTAACACTTTCCATTCAAGTGTTGGAGCACGCAATGTCCAACGCGTTCCTGAAAAAGGTAGTCCTCAATTATCCTTCTAACCTATCCCCTATAGCTCCACTTGTATTCTATCTAAGATTTTGAACCCTTCTCAAACTATCATCTTATCATCTGGAAATCTATCCATCATCGATCGCCAGTATGCTTTCGGCGCTAAAGAGGTTCTATCAGATATTACTTTCCTTCTTACTTAATATTAATGGTTTTTCCTCCCTTAGGAATTATGGGGAGACTTGCGAGGTGGTGCTTGACATATCCAAAGCATTTAACCGGGTTATGGCAACCGCGTCATTAGCTCTCCAAGATCCTTCATATTGTTTCTCCTTCTTTGTCTTACTTTATGTCTAGTTTTCTCTCAAATCGTCGTTTATCAACACTTGTGTGTAGGGATTTCATTTCTATCAATTTTGGTGTTTTATCTCAGGGTTCTTCTTATCTCCTACTTTATTCTTACTTTTGCCAATGATTTTCTTATTCGCAGCTTTAAGTAAGTCCAGTGATACGGAACATTCCCTCTTTCTTCACTTCACTTTCAAAAACGTACCACACAACTTCAAATGCCAGCTTCTAGTACCAACTGATTCTGATCTGTATATTTATAGAATTTCCGGGTGGAGGTCGCCTCAACCTTGTGAAATTTAATCTTTAAAAACTCCAACATTCTATCATAATCTGCCTCTCACTCGCAACACCTTCCAACTTTTCCTGTCCTCGTCAACTGTCTCGAGTCTATCTGACTTGACAATATAAATCACTGGCATAACATAACAAAAAAATGTCTTGGAACCACAATCATCAACTGGTTGCTAGCAGCGGCCTCAAAGAACTGGGGTTCTCGTTTTAGACTAGCAGATTTTTTTTCCTCTTTCAGTTACTCCAGCTATACAAGGCCTCATCCGCCCTGGTTAGGAGTACTGCTCTCATATCCTGGGGGGGCTCTGGTTTCAACGACTTTTGGAGAGGATCGAGTCAAAGGCCAAAAGACTTATAATCTGTCCTGTCCACTTCATTTGACCATCTATCTTTGCGGCGCGATGTTGGATGCTCTACTCTTTTCTGTAGGTTACCTCAGCGGCAGGTGGCTTGAACGAACTTGTCACTCGCGACACCACTACGACGCCGCCGTAGCAAAGGGAGCTGTGTCTGCGCATGAGTTTCGTGTGGATTTGGTAACCCCAGGCAAGTTCACTGCGGTGCTTCCTTCTTCCTCCACTCTTTCTGTGGATCTTCCATCTTCTGTGTTTCTCGCTGAATTTAATCTCCCTCACTTCAAAAGCCTGCGTCTGTGCTGCTCATCTACGTAATTTGCGTTAGTTGGTAGCTTCTGAGGCTTACAACACCCCCTCCTTGAAAGAACAATTTATGATTATACCACACACTAAATAAAATATATATAATATTTTAATATATTATATAATATTATAATTTATATATATAAGATATATATATATATATAATATATATATATTATTAAATAATATAATATATATATATAATAATATAATATATATATTATATAGTATTATATTATATATATAATATAAATATATATATATATAATATATAATATATTATATATGGATTGTCGATACAGGCTGATACTGATACCATACTCTATTTTTTTAGGTACGGAGACAAACTAATTCAAATATTAATATAATAAATACACAGTAATAAGATATAGCATTTGTGTACTGCTAATCAACAAGATTGCTACAATTAAAGAATAAAAGTAATGAAGAGACCAACTTCAATTAATCAGCTGAAAAGATAAAATAAAAAAACCCTATTACTTAAAGATAGATATCTTTCAATACTCAAATTCACAAAATTTTGATGCAAAAACTTAAGCTTCATAGT
Organism: Trachelipus rathkii; assembly: GCA_015478945.1. Taxonomy (NCBI): domain Eukaryota; kingdom Metazoa; phylum Arthropoda; class Malacostraca; order Isopoda; family Trachelipodidae; genus Trachelipus; species Trachelipus rathkii. The sequence goes on along the minus strand of JABUQX010093325.1, from coordinate 40,273 downwards.
ATCTGGCGCAGAGCTTGTTTCTTTTATGAGTGTTACATTCCTAATCCTACACATAAATACTCGCTCTCTACGATGAAGGAGGTGCTAAGTAATTATTTGCCCAAGCACTGATATAATATGAAAACTTGGCCTTTCATCTGCCACAGCATGAAAGGTATCGTTTCTGTAGCAGCATATCCCATTGTTCCGTAGAGCCTCATTCTCCTCTTTCACAAATTGCATATTGAATTGTCTTTGCGTCCTGTATGACTTCTGCCTTCAGTTTTTACGATGAGTTCCTTGGTGTTGATTCATTGAAGTAATGAGATTCAAGCAATTCGGCAATGAATTATCATAGTCTAGCATATACAAATCCTCATCTTCAGTAGGTTATTTGCTGAAATCCACCATCTCACTATCAGGCTGTTGCATGGTGCTGATAAGGGCGCTTCCACTCTCGTGAAATCTTTTTTCTTTTTTGTTTTGTCCCCTCCTTTGGTCTCGGTTATGCTATTTAAATTGCATTCTAGAAGTGTTTCACCGTCGAGATGCCCATCTTATGGGGTTCAGCTGCTTAGAATCCTTATTAGAAACCTTTATTATTTTTTTTTACAGTTGTCACCCCGCTCACGGGCAGAACCCATTCAAGGAGGGGGTGTTGAACGCTCAAAAATTCATCTACGCAATACGCAGATGACAAGACGCAGCTTTAAAGTGAGCGAATTAAATTCGTTAGGAACAGCATGATGGAAGAGGAATCCACAGACAGAGGTGCAGGTAAGAAAGAAGCCGCAGCAAACTAGTCCTTAGTTACTAATATCAACACAAAAAACTCATGTGCCGAACACAGCACCCCCTGGCTATAGGCGTGTAAAAGGTAGTGTCGCGAAGTGGAAACGTTCTCTCGAAGCAACTCCGTTACAGTACCTATATAAAAGAGATAAGCAACCAACATGCGCCACAAATAGAGAGTCAAAGTGAGCTAGAAAGGACAGACAGTTTATGTCTTTCGCTTGACTACCTATCTCAGCGTGTTAAAACCAAGAGCCTCCCACGATATGAAGCAGTACTCCATACAAGGGGGATGAGACCCTTGTATAGTGGGAAGAACTGAGAAGAGGAAAAAGTCTCGCGTCTAAAACAGAACTCCCAGTTTCTTTGAGGCGCCTTAGCAACCGTTGGTCTGTTTTCAATACATATTTTGTTTATGTTAAGGCAAGTATGTTCATATTGTCAACAAGAGAACGAAGAGAAAACCGTCTCGAAAGAGATGGGAAGTTAGAAGTTGTCTTAGAGGGAGATTTGTAGAAGTGGGTTTTTAAAGAATTAAATGAGCTTTTAGCTGAGACGAAACCAGGAAATTCTATCCAAATCACCGAGAATAGAATCGGAAGTTTAAGACGTAAAAGCAATTCCTGATAGTAAAAGAGGAGCGAATTGAAATATGAAGAATGAGGGTCGAGTCATCGGCATATGAGCTTGGATAGAATTAGATGTGCATGGTGAGAGATCATTGATGAGAAGCATGCAATTAAAAGGTTAGAAGAGATAAAACGATCTGAGAACACACTATTGACAGAAAAGAAGTCGCCCAATCACAAAACAGCGACATGAGCGATAGTGAAAGAGCTAGACAAAGTAAGCAAGAGAAGAAGGAAACCAAAGAGGGGCTTGGAGAGCAGTGACGCCTGCATACCGGTCAAATTGCTTTGGATTATGCTCAAGCGCAACCAAACACAAGTCTTCCCTTAGTACCAAAAGTCGGAAATACCATAATCTTCTTTAAATAGTAAAGTATATCGCAGTAGATCTGAGCGCCGAAAGCCGTACTGCATGGCGATCAGAAGGAATGAATCCAGATGATCTAAGAAGCGAGAGTTGAAAAAAAATAAAAGTTAGAGCTATAGAGCGATTAGTTAGAAGGATCAGAGCAGACATCCTTTTCGATAGGTCGTATTATGCCCGCTTCCAACCACTGAGGGAATGCATATTGAGGCTAGAGATATAGGAACGATGGGAGGTTAGCACGGAAGCACCACTTCCTCAAAACTGAGAAGAATGCCATCCGGCCACCTGCTTCCTAACGTCATAAATCTTCAGGAGGCATGCAACCAATCAAATAAAATACAGGTAAAGGAAAGTAGGAACACTGATGGGAGAAGGAGTGGAAGAGGAATGCCAGAATCGTCACGTGAGTTAGAGGAAAATAGAGAGGCAAAGGAATGATTGCCTTTTTCGTGGAGTCATTAACAACTCAGATCATCAGAGCGTAATAGAGGGAAAGGCATATTACAGATTTTAGAAGATGTTTTTGGCAAGAGACAGAAAGATTTGTCAGTAGGAGAACCAGGAGGTCAGCGCACTTTCGTTTAATGAAAATCCGCTGTTGCTCGTCGAAGAGTATCCCTCCGATTTCAGCTGAATGAAAATTGCAAGAGTGATAGAGAAAGAGAATTTTTCCATAACGATGCGCACTCACTCTAGCCGAAATGGATCAGAGCAGCACGACGAACCATGATTTGAGGAGAAAATATTAGTCCAAGAAGGATGAACTTGCTCATTCCCATCAACAATTACAGTCCCACTTTATCGGCAGAAGCTGAAGCGTCCTCAGAGTCAAAGCAGTCACTCCAATTATAGTTAGGTGAAGCAACCAGGGTGTGGGTCGGAGTCGGGATCGTAGTTTGACAGATTGGAGTCGGAAGTCGAATCAAAACATTAGTTTTTCAAAAGGAGAGTCGGGTCGTTAATTTTTCAAAGGTGGGACTCGTAAGTTTCAGAGCGGGAGTGGAAAATTTTGAGAGGTGAGTCGAAGGCGGAAATTTTATGAACCGATCACAATCTGGAGCAACAGCAATGTCCCATCGGCCCGATCAACATGCCAAAAAACGCATAGGGCGAATGGATGTTAAGATAAAGTATTAAATTAAGAATAGATTGTGTTCAAATTTACGATAGGAGCAAAATGTGTGGTATTTATAGAAGAAGAGATATGTGAAACATAATGTCAAGTGTGTTTCAGATCGGTTGGACTATCCGAATGTGTTATGGATTCTTTAAATTAGTGTTCCAGATACGTTGAGAATTACTGAATGAATTCGGTTCCTTCCCGCACCTAATATCAGTATGAGAGGAACCAACCATAGTGTTTTGTACATTGAAATTCCCTAAATAGAGGACTCCAGTATTGGATGAGAATATATAACAGTCTCTTGAGAAGTAGTAATAATCAAAAAAAGGCATGAAATCTGTTCTGTTAGGAGAACAACAGCAGAAACACACCTAGATTATTTTATAGAAGGAAGAAGATTTTAAGCCACAGAACAAGTTAGGAGATCTTTATATTCTCGATACCTGTTTATAGGAGTGTTTATTTTACATAGGGCACATACTCCACCCTTCAAGGGGAATTGCAAATTGTTAGGATGAGATATATTAAACATATTGAAGGATGAATTCTTAGCTAGGGCTCAGACAAGAGCATAAATTAGAATTAGAGCTTAGAGAGGTGGTATTCATGATGCAGAGTAGAGGCAGCATATGTTGTAAAGTCAAAGAAAGCCAACGCGTGCAAACTGTTAATACACGCACACACAATCACAAATAAAAAAAAAAAAAAAACGACAGAAAAAAAAAAAAAAAAGGAGAATGAGGAAAAAAATTATTCGTACGCTAAAACTAAATTAAAACTGAACAATGTAAACGTAAACCCTATTTACAGCAATAGCTAAATATGAATATCCTTAGGTTAAAAACACCGCGCAATCACACGTCTTCACGAATTGTGACAAAAAAAGAATAAAGAATTTAGTCAAAAAAAAGTAGAAGATAAATGTATAAACTATAAATAATGGCTGTCCAATAGTATAATACGCTAAAGCGAGTTGAAAACGCAAAAATCTTATTAAAAGGAATCGAGAAAAAAAAACATTTAACTAAAATTCAAGAAAATAAAAACTTTCTCTTAGTTATTTGAATCTAAAGAAATACTTTATATATAATTGACTTTTATGGAAAGATTGGGAATTGAAATTTGTCGTAAAATTGAAAACCTTTTAAAAAGAAAATTTACCCAATTGAAACAAATTTGTATTTATTAAAGAAAAAGTAAGAAATTTTTTTTCTTTTAAAATAAATTTCTATTTTAGGGCATGATGGAACACTCTCTACTGGGCAGTTAAGGCATGATGAAACACTCTCTTCAACTGAAAAAACTTAAATATTCGCATATTCTATTACTAGCCCTACCAGTGCCCGTTCATTACAAAGCGATATATGCAGATTTCATACATATACAACAAACGAACATTTTACATATATATAATAATATAGAATATATATAATATATATAATATATATATCATATTAATAATATATTATTATAGTATATATATAACTCCAAATAACTTTCTTTCGAAACATCATCTAGTCTGACGTCAGAGTATACGTCACTTACGCAAACTCTCACGTCAGAGTATGACGTCACGCATTTCAGCTATACTACATACGAATAAAAGTTTCGTTATAATATTAATATATATATAATATATATATTTATATATTATATAATATTATATAATATATTATATATATATATATATATATATACTATGTAATATTATATATATGCAATTGTACTTAGATGACAGATTCTATTTCTTTGTGGTGCAATTTCAAATTTGATCTTCGACATGTCCTTTTATGCCAAGAAATTTAATTATGGTAAACTTATAAATTAATACATATAAATATATATATATATAAATATATTATAATTATAATATTACTATATATATAATATAAAATATATATATAAATATAATTTTAAACTTACCATAAATATGACCATATTTGAATTAAACAAAGATTGAAATAATTTGCTAGATTTTCGCATCAACGAAGAAATTAATGCTACACATATATATATATATTATATATATATATAATAATATAATATATTATTATATATTTATATATTATATATATATTAATATATATATATATTAAATTCGGAATTACAAACACTTTATCCTAACTAAATTAATAGCCCACAAGTATGGCACCTACTAATGGACTTATTAACACAAATTTCGAATATAACCTAATCTTTTGTACCAAACTAAGACAACACTAATGGATTTTGTTGCCCAATAGGACCTAAATTTTGTTAGTCCCGAAGTACGCGTTAAAAATTGGATATATTAAGACATGTAGATAAAAATAAATAGAAATATATATATATTTAATATACATTATATATATTATAATATTATATAGATCATTATATATATATATATATATATATATATATATATATATAGAGATATTAATAAAAACCTTAACAGAGCTTCAAATCACTAGCCCAGCTTTTATTTTCTTAAAAACGTAAAAATAATAGACAAGTATTTGGAGAACATTCTAATGCACGGAGTTGCAATATTATGTATAGAAAATTTTTATTTGTTTTTGAATATCTGTTGATGTTATCATATAATAAAGGTAGAGTTAAAAGATTTCATTTGAAGAGTTAAGTAGCACTCGAAATGAGCACCCTACTCTTTTGTAACTATTTCTTACCATTAGCCAACCACATTCTCCAAACAAGAGTTACCTAGCAACAATTGTTACGTAATTTATGGACAATCCTCTAAAAATTTATGAAACATATTGTAGTATAATACTTTACTGATATCAGCTTTTCCGAAATATATCAAATGTAAGATGATATCTATGACTTTTTAATTAATATTATACGATATATAGTGAGTATAATATATAGTATATATAAAAATCTATATATAAAAAATAACTAATAATTTATAAGTTTAATATTATAATCACCTTATATAAATATACAAGAATAACATATAATTTATGAGTAGTAAATAAAATATATCAATAAAATAAATATAGTTTAACAGTAACAATAATACATAACATATTACTAAAAATAAAACTCAAATAATAAATAGTACTATTTTTGTATTAGTTATATATATGATTATACATATATAATATAAATATTGGTAATAGAATATAATATATATAATATATGTAATTATATATAATTAATTATATTAGAATATCATATATATATATGATAATATATACATTATAAATTATATGTCATAATTTCATATATTAAAATATATAATAATAATAAATAAGTTATAATATCATGAAAGTAGAGTTTGGTAAGGGTATATATATTGTATAAATATAGTTAAAGATAAATGAATTACTGTAAAAGGGTAATTACATTACTAATAATGATTATAAACATTAATAACCATAATATATAATTTTTATATTATAAAAATATATGTAACTATATTAGGATATAATAGCAATAAGGTAGAATCAATATATAGAATATCATAATAAGATCAATAGATCAATAATAGTATAAAAACATGATGAAATATATATAGGGTAGAAACCACAGGTCATGTATCAAATGAAATAATTGATTTTGAGAGTCATCTCATTGAGGGGTTGTGAAATAGAGAATATTCTTGATATCCCTCGTAGACTGTGCTTTTATTATACAATAGTGTTATACGCTGGATACTGTGTACAGACATGTGATTTGAGGTGAAGTTAAGTAAGGTTAAATTCGAGCGAAGTATAAAATACATAGCAACTTAAAATGTATCAGTTAGATAATAAATTTATAAGATAAACACAACAACCATTATAGCTACAACAGTTTTAAATAAAAGCTTAACCACCTACACATTATATCACTAAAACGGAGCTGTATACAAGGTAGAAGGACGGACTTTGATAAACTTCTCTATCCAAGTGGTAGAGACTGCTTATGCAAATAGGACCTGCATCTCCCAGTACGTCTCACACCTTGAACGGTGTCCCACTTTGGGCACTTTCCCGCTAAGGGACAACTCTTTGTTTTGCGAGAGCGTCATTCTTATCTTGGCGGAGAAGAACAGAAGATAATCACAGATGCCAGACACAATGGTGAGTAAATAAATGCATAAGTATTATTAAGACAGGTATGCGACGTGACTTCACCCCGGTGATTGAAAGAGGTAAGCATGAGACTCTGCAAATGTAGTGCCTGCCTTATCAAGCTTAAGAATAACTTAACAACTGCAGCGAGTGAAGATGCATTGCTATTGTCTCACAATGATTCCCTATCGTAATTTCACCCTAGCAATGGTAGATGCACGGATCGTGTAGTCTAAGAAATTATATACTCGTGCTTTGCTCACATAAACGCACGTGGGACGCGTGTGTTGGTTTGTTGATAGTTTCACGAGATTTTATTTCTTTATCCACATACCAAAATCCTTCGATTATTTAATTGAATCATAAATGGAGGAGAAAGATTTAGGATAAGAAGCTATATAAGCAACTAAATTCAGGAAAAGAGATAGAAAAAGTATCATAAAAATAAGATGAGACGGCGATCAATAGCATCAATATAGCGGACAATTTCATTACATTTGTAATCTTCGTCGGGTACCTGTTTCATTCTTCTCTTTATATGTTATCAGATTCTTCCAAACTCTTTTCTATATGCTCGTTACCTTGCTTCGTTTCTCGTTTTGAGGTCTTACTATTCAGGCGTAACTCTCGCAGAAGGCGAGAAAATGAATGTTCCTTCATTTAGTTTGAGATTTGAAAATTTTCAAAGGAGTCCTTTCGCGGTAACTCGTACGTTGCATAAAGTTAAACCTTTGTGAATTTTACTTAATATATAAATGCCATATTTCGAAGATATTTCTCTCACAGTTTAGTTCAAGAATTGTGTCAACTGTCTCCTCTTTTATTGAATTGGTAATCATTCAAAATATACGATTTTCCTAAATACCATATTTTTTGCCGTAACTGTAAATAATTATTCATTATTATTATTGGCTATTCCCTTTGTATAACAGGTGTTTAGGAAGCTATATCACTTTCGGAACATGTCTCCAAGAGTATATACCTGTATGTTAAGAGGAGAAAAAACCCGAGAGATAACCGTACTAGAAAACTCAAAAATTATTTAAATGTTATTAGTTGTTGAATACCAAAGATATGGTCTCACATTATTTATGTGGACGGAGACAGAGACGAGTTATTTGGAGTATCAGTTTTTTTTGAGGAAAAGAACGACTTTGTCATTAAATATATGTAGATAAGTAAGAGGAGTATTATGTGCTGAAGGGCTATTATCTTATATTTTAAGTTATCACATGTAGATTGCATATAGCCATAAAATCTCTAAAATTTTCTGTATACATTTTTTTTAATATAGTAGTGAGAAGATATTCTGGGCTACTGTAGATAGTAAAAGCTGTTATGAAAAAAAAGAAAAAGGAACGGAAAGATCTTAAAGGTTGTCACTAAAAACATGAACATATTTTTTTATTTATTATTTATTCTATAAATTTTAAAATTATAACACTTTTTAAAATGTGCTTTTCGCTATACCAGTTTTTTGAGATAATATTGCATCTTCGAGCAACTATCCTACGCTAGTGGCGGCGTCGGCCTGGCGCGATACACCTGTGTATATCTCTGCAAAGCAACTCTCAAGTGTTGTGTAGCAGGATCACCTCGATATAAGAGTCTAACTGTATTGCTCTTGTACAATGTTTTCTTTAATATCAAATTTTTTTATCTATCTATTGATATATACACAAAAATGATACATCCTATCCTTATCTCTTTCCTAAATCCTCCTTAGATATACCTTCTTCCTTTATATTACCTTAGTAATTCCGATATCTCGAGCGATAACATAGATATTAAAGTTTATTTTCTCCACTTCATAGAATAAGCAACTTATTAATATTGCCACTATCTCATTAGCTGATCGCAATTTTTCTCCTATTATCCTGTTTTCTAAGATCGCTTCGTTGCGTTTTATTTCTCAGTACCCATATATGGCTCTTTCCAACTTCCTGTAAATTTTGAAAAGGCGAGATAGGGAGAATAGAACACATTTGTTCAGTTTAATCACCAAACCGAGACCCTCATCGCATATGCTATCACTTTCTCAATTCTTTCCTCACATTAATGGAGTTACCGCTCCATATTCACTTCTCAATATTCGAATATATAGTTTCATCTGGTTGGCCTCTTCCTTCCTTCATTTACCGGTCTGTATCGTGCGTTATTAATTTGACTAGGTTCCGTGGAGAAGTTATGAATATTTAATCTTTTTCTCAGGAGTTGTCTTAGTAGGATAAATAACATAAGATTTTTTAGATATATATTCTATTGAGAGGCGTTCCGCAAAAGACATGCTCTGCACTCCACTGTATCATTGAATCATGCGAGCTCTGCCTCATACATTGTCTCCCCATAAAATTTCTCTTCTCTTCTCTCCCTATTTTTTTCTCTTTTTTTTTTGTTTTTTTTGTTGAAATTTATATATTATCTTGACTTCTATATTATATAGCGTCCCAGCGATAGAATTTGATCGTGTACATTACCTATCTCTCCTACTAACTTCGTTCACTTCCATTCCACCATAGATCAGCTGGGCATAACGGTGACAACCTGCCTATTATCCCAAAAAAGTTTGATGCACCGCGCGACTCGCCTTGAATATGGACAGGAGATACTCCTCTCTTTAAAGAAAAATCTCTTACGCGCCTTTGTACAGGCAAGTACACCCCTTTCTTATCCATTTTTTTATTTTCCGGATAAGAAGCACATTTTTGAGAATTTTTAGTTGAATTTGTTCAATTCATCTAACACTCATGCACTAGACGTATATCATCTTAAACATCTTAGTATATTTCTATGATTAACTTTATATGAACGTTTGTTAAAATAATAATTGCAGCTCACTTGCGTATATCCTGTTTTATATATAGGCGTGGATGCAACGTCAACAGGACAAGAACCGCAAATTGTCTTTCCGTTTGACAAGACCGGGACACTATCTCTGCAAGAACAGTGCTATTTCTGAAAATCACGATATAAGTACTACCTCTATCCACTAGTGAGTGATACAATAAAATGTAAATACTTTTCATTTGCAATCACATTTGAGAGTTAATTTATTTTAATTATCGCAAATATGTAATAATATATTAGTTAATAAAATAACTATTATTAATAGTGATATCAAGTAAAGTTTAAAATATTTATTTTTTTAACTCTATTTTTTTTATTTTTAGATTTTAAATTATAACATTTTTTTATAGAAAATATTGAGATTTTTAAACTATACTTTTATTATCTATATATTTTTATGATAATTTTAATCCTTTTTATAATATTCTCGAAGGGTTTTTAAATTTTATCGTTGTTGTTTAAGACGTTTACATATCTTTTATTCATTTAAAATGATTAATTAAAATTTAAGCATTATGGATCATTTTATATAAATTTATTTTTTTATTTTTATTTTTTTTTTTTTTTTTAATATATTATTATTTCTTATCTTATGTTATATTCAATATCTTAATTAAATATAACTAATATTCTATGTATTTCCTCTAGTTTTATCTTCATGATTCCATTTCCATATTATGAGTTTCCATTATTATTAGTTAGTAGAGTAGTAGGTAGGGTGAAGTCATGTAGTGTTAGTAGTCTGTAGCTCTCTCTCTTTCAGATTTCAAGTGTTCTATATTTCCACCGTGAATTACTCGCCTGTTGGATATAATTTATTTTTCATTCACGTTGTGCTTCTAGCAGTTGTAATACTTCTTGTGTGTAATTAGTACTCTCTACACTACTAATGTTAGACTCGGAGGGCAAAAAGGGGGATCTTGGAGTATGTTTGGGAGAAACTCGCATGTTTTCTTTTTTACTCAGACGGGACCTAAACATTTTTCTAGAGATAGGTGGCCGAGCGATAACGGTTATGGATATTGACCATATGCTGTTTCTTTCGATTCTGTTAATTTATTATTTTCTAATTTAAGTTTCTGCACAAAGTGTCGCCCAGATAGGCGTAAGTGTTGTGTATATATATAATCTTATTCACTCATAGATGAGATTTTGATGGTAGATACTTTTCGGTACACCGTATTGAGTGGTATAGTCTTTTTTATAAATAAAATTTCTTTCACTAAGCAGTAGTTCTCTATATTTGATGATTAGATTTCTGCATAGCTACTTAGCTGTCAGCGATGTGCGGTGGACGAAATTCTCTTATATAATTTTGACTTGGAGCTGGTTGTCGCGCAATTTCTATTGTGAGAGTATATTGTGACGTCACGTATTAATGTTTTATATAGATCTTTCAAGCATATGAGGAGTATAGGTTTTCTGTATTGATTTATAATTATTCACAATTCTTTATAGTGTAGTTTATTATTGTTGTGCGTATTCTTGACTATGGCTAATAAAATGAATAATTGGTGAGATTATTAAGCTCAAATGAGCTGCTATTAATCTTTAATTTTCACTATGCTGACTAAACTAATTTATTTTATGAAGTTATGATTAAGATATTTTATCACCGACTTGTATATTCTCAAATTTTACACGTTATTTTAAAAAGAAAAATTGGATAAGTTCGGATTTTAATGTGCAAACTATGTATACTTTTAGTGTTTCGCTCAGTGGAGAAGAAGGTGGTGACTCACGGTGAGATTTTTCATTACTTAGCCTTACTGATGTTAACAAACAGTAGGCCTGCCTCTCTCATGATACGGGGTAACGGGATTCGTTATGGTGGAATGAGATCTTTCTATTCTCCATACCTTTTTAAAAAAGATGTGAGTTTTACGCCTTATAGATTTTAAACCTAATTATTCTTTGTATGTGACACCTATTATTTCTATAGCCCGTGATTGTTCTTGACTGTCTGTTTGGGTACGTCGCTTTGAGTCAACTGTTTGGAGGCGTTGATTTTAGGCCTAATTTCTAGTAGGCTGAATTTAGAATTTTTCGCTTTGGATAGCCACAACCATGTGAATGAAACTACCTATTTATATTATAAGTCACAACTTGGCGTTATTGTTTTTCGAAGTTACTAACAAGAAAAATCTCCACATAATATTTTATGTTACTTATTTATCAACATATCCACTATTTTCCGCACTGAAATAACGAGAAAAGTAACCGTTATTATTTTTTTTTTTTTTTTTTTTTTATCCGATTAATTTGAAATTATTCGCCAATTAAGGGCACTATCTGAACTCTAAAATTAAGTGGGATTTTTTTTAGAGCGTTCATTTTAGGGGTATTGCAATTAGCAATGTTTATATATTATGCACTGTAGTCACTATGTGAATACTTAGTCACCAATGATGTCTATATAGGAGTTGAAATCACTTCAACTATCAATTGATTTAATGTGAGCACTTTTGCAACCATCTAATCAGAGGGGGTTAAATGAGAATTTCTTTATCCTCTGTAGGAGCTCTATTATGATAAACAAATATATATGACGGATAAAATGGACAGACATGATTTGTAATTATAATATAAGTAAATTAGTAAATGAATATGAGTAAATCCTATGCCACATTATGCTCTCTTTGTGTACGTGGGCAATGACCAATCACCTTTCCACCTTGACCTTGAGTAACAAATCCTCTGTCACTGGATTCAACATCTCACCTGTCCTGAATAATAACCGTGATGGAATCCTTGTTTGATCGATATACTTGTTGTGCGGCTCCGACACGTCCCGGTTGATGGCGGAGCAAGTTTGTTTCCCGAACTGTTGTATTTCTCATATTCTTTTTTTAACTCTCATCTATTCTTTCCACCAACATGACAAGAATCACGCCAGTGCCCCATCTCGTCACACAAGAAACATTTCCTTTCATTCACTCTTTGAATCTCTTGCCCCTGTTCTTTGTTTTCATTCCTATGTTGGGATCCTTTTCCTCTCTTTGCTAGTCAATCCATCAGCCTATGTTCACCACTTCCACAAACCAAGCACCACCCACTAAACCGCCAGCATTCACGTTTCATGTGCCCAACCCTGTCACAATGATGGCACCTTAACCTTGATCCACTATATGGTCCACCAGACCTATCATACTCCCTTGGTCCACTACTACGTTGTTGTGCCGGTTGTTCATACTGCACCCTGTCTGCATACGTCCTTCTTTCTTCTTCTTGAGGGATGGCTGCCCATATCGGAATTGTTTCAGCCCCTGGTTCTGTGTGTTCACCAAGTTCATCCTCATTACGAGCAAAGTTCACCATATCTTTCCATCTTACCCTCAGATTTTCCTTTTCGCCTCCCATCCGTAATTTAAATCGTCTTGCTATTTTTTTGGGCAATAATCTTATAAATTTCTTTTTTAGTGTTTCCTTGTCTCTTTGTTCTTCGTTTGTTGCGGCCTCATAGGTTGACTGCATTCGTAATGCATATTCAGCGATTTTCTCTTTCCTCTTCATCTCTTTTTTCCAAAATTCTTCATCGAGGTCCATAACCTCCCTATCTTTTCCCTCCTTGCACCAATTTCTCAACCTTGCGACCACAGTGACATATTTCACCTTAGCCCTATACATGCTGAAATACATCTTCAATGCTCCTCCTTCCAAAAAGTTTCTTAATTCTACAACCCATCTGTTTTTGTCACGCCCCAACTGTTCCTTCGCATAGCGCTCGAAGTCCTCGATGAAAGCATCGAACGTTTGAACTTTTTCCTCGCCATATTTCAACGGTTTCACCGCCTTAATATTTGCCTTGCTGTAAGTCCGCATTACTTCTAGCAGTTCACCAAACAAAATAATGAGCACCCTGTTTACCGCCAAGCTGGACTCCATTCCTGATTTTTCTAGTTGCACTAGCCTTTTTAACCATAACTGACCTCCTTTATTCACTTCGCTTTCAACCTCCGACTCCACTTCTGATACCGTGCTATCATCACATGTGTACTTCCTTACTGGTTGTTTCCACCTTCTATTCTTCCTCTTCCTCCTACTTATTTCGTCACTTTCGGTATCCACTTCAGTCTTTCTTTCAAAAATTTCATCATCCCTTTCGTCATTAATCTCATCTCTATACTGTAATGCATATTGCAATTTTTGTTTAATTTTAACCGGGTCCTTTTTCCTCACTGACTGCTCCACATTTACTTTATCATCCTTCCCTTTATCAAGTTCTGTCACCGGGTTTCCTCCTTTTGGTATCTCCAAAACCTGTATGCAGTTCCACATTATTGAAGTCACATTCTCAACGTCTAAATCCTTTGGTTCCTTTATCAAGGCACTCTGAAACTACTCCAAAAACTTCATAGCCTTGGAACCTCCCCGAGCTCCGTTATCCTTAATCTCTGCGTCAGTCCCCATCATGGATAACCAGATTACTTCCTTGTTTAACCTGGCAAAACTTATCAAAAAATACACCAAATACATATAAACTCAAAAAAAAATTATCATATTTTGTGTGTGTGTGTACGTATACACAATAGTGTCTTCCTACACCCAAGTATTCTTTAAGGCAAAAAAAATTTTTTTCATCAAAAAATAATTCAAGTATCAAATCACCCTGCCTTAACCTGTGACAAAATTAAAGACCGGCCCGACACAAGAGCCACCAAAAATTATGTTACTGGACACAATAAACCGGTCTAAGCCACCGTACACGCGGGAAGTCTAAATGGTTCTCCAATCTCAAACAAGGGTCCAGAAATAAGACAACACGCTTTAGCAGTATATTTACAGTACATAAAAATATCAATAGTAATAGTCAATATTTATACCTAATCAAATATCCTATCTGTCTAGCCAATGCAACCCCCCAAAATTTTAATAAATCAAATAAATCAAATAATAAATCATAAACCCCCAAAATGTCAATAAGTTAAATAGATCAAATAGTGAATAATAATTTCTATAAATATCAGTAACGTAAATAGGTCAATAGAATCAATAGTAATACACACGCACATCAATAAAGTCAATAAATAACCAGGGCAGACTGTCTGAACAGTATAACCGGGACTCAATATCCATATACTAAATAACACTGTGGATATAAAATAATTCAAAGTATTACCGGGTTACACTAGACCTTCACAACTGGGTCACTCTGTTATTACAGTTTAAATGTATAAGGGAACTATAATTCTTAGGGAAAAATAAACAACAATGAACTTCCCCTTAGTTCCCGTGAAGGTGGAGAGTACACTCAAGAACCCTCCCAATCCAGTGAAGGTGGGGAGTACACTCAAGTACCCTCCCAATCCAGTGAAAGTGGGGAGTACACTCAAGTACCCTTCCAATCCAGTGAAGGTGGGGAGTACACTCAAGTACCCTACCAATCCAGTTAAGGTGGGGAGCACACTCAAGCAACCTCCCAATCCAGTGAAGGTGGGGAGTACACTCAAGTACCCTCCCCAATCCAGTTGAAGGTGGGGAGTACACTCAAGTAACCTCCCAATCCAGTGGGGGGAGTACACTCAAGTACCTCCCAATCCAGTGAAGGTAACTTTAAGATTCCAGAAACCTGTTTACCAGTTACGCATAGGCTGGGATATCCCTGAAAACAAGACCAGGTTTACGAGCTTCGTTCAGGCTGGAGCAATATTTTAGGCAATACGATCCGAATCACTCCAGGTTGGGATCAGGTTCCGGATAAAAGCGATCCAAATTACTCCACGTTGGGATCAAGTTCCAGATAAAAGTGATCCAAATTACTCCAGGTTGGGATCAAGTTCCAGATAATAGTGATCCAAATTACTCCAGGTTGGGATCAAGTTCCAGATAAAAGTGATTCAAATTACTCCAGGTATGGATCATGTTCCAGATAAAAGTAATCCAAATTACTCCAGGTTGGGAGCAAGTTCCAGATAAAAGTTATCCAAATTACTCCAGGTTAAGATCAAGTTCCAGATAAAAGTGATCCAAATTACTCCAGATAGGGATCAAGTTCCAGGTGACTAAAAGTCTGTATAGTTCCAGTATCCGTTCCCGGTATCCAGTCCCGGTATTCAGTGTCACCCTTGAAAGAGACGTTATACTCGCTCCGTACAGGTTATATTTTAACAATATTCAAAAAATAATTAGGATAAAAAAAAATATCATAATTAATAAATAATAATAATAATTAAATTAAATTAATAATAAATAATAATTATAATAAATAATTAATAATTAATAATAATAAATAATAATAATATTAATAATAATATATAATATAATATATAATAATAATAATAATAAATAATAATAATAAATATATAATATAATATATATAATATAATTAATATATAATAATTATAATATAATAATAATATAAATAATTAAATATAATAATTTAAAAATAATATAAATATTATAATAATATAATACCATCACTGTTAAATAATAATGGAGCACACTCTAGTAATAATAATAATAATTTTATATAAATAATATATATAAAATTATTAATAATAAATAATAATAATTTAAATAATATATATTAAATTAATAATAATAAATTATATAATAATAATAATAATTAATATATATAGCACAAAATAATATACTACGAAAAGATATAAAAATTAATAAAAAATTAAATATAATATATTAAGTAATATAATATATAAAATTATAATAAATAAATTATATAATTATAATAAATATATTAAATAATAATAAAATTATTAATAATTAATAAACTAAATAGTAATTAATAATAATAATAAGATATAATAAATAATCAATAATTAATAATAAAAAATAAAATATAAATAATAAAAAAAATAATAGATAAATTAATAAATAATAATAACAATTCGAAAATAATAATAATCATAAAAACTAAATAAGAATAAATTAATTTTATTTAAGTGAGTGAAAAGTAAGTAATAAATTAATAATAATATATAATAATAAATAATATAATAAATAATAAATAATATACATAATAATAAAATAAATGAATAAATAATAAAATAATAATAATAAATAATAATAATAAATAAAAATAATAATAATAATAAATAATAATAATAATAATAATAATAATAATAATAATAATAATAATAATAATAATAATAATAATAATAATAATACTGCTATTAATTAAAACCATAACCTAATATATATACACACTTCTGTGGATCGATCTCTCACACTCACGCACACACTATCATCCTAACAAACACACAGGTTATAAACAAAAATTAAATAATTATTATACATGTAATAATGAATAATAATAATAATATAATAATAATGAGATAATAAATAATAATAATAATACATAAGAATAAAAACACAAAATAATATAATAATGAATAATAATAATAATAAATCAATAATAATAACTAATTACATAACTAATTAAGAATAATAAACTTTCCACACCTTGTCCAGTACACACTTCGTATTCTCAGACACATTTAACCCTATACATTTTCGTATAATTATTACCTCCACTTCCAGATCTCAACTTCATCCTAACACTTAACTTTCTTATTTCTCCTCAAAACTTGGCAAAATCTGAGCCCCTGTTACTACGGTTAAATGTCACAAAATATATCCCTAGTAACACATCAATAAACAAGCCTGCCTATTAAGAGACAACCTTTGTACTCAAATCCGATTGGAAATTTTGATCTACGAAAAAATAGCACGGAACGCGCTCAATACTTATTTATTCTCTTACTCACCAAAACCTCAGTGAAACAATCTCTCAAAATCTACCTTGAAATATGTTACGTCTTGCCTATTCACATTTCCTGCCTTAACTCCTCGATCCTAATTTAACGTCACTTCCTGCTTTTAATTCACACTATTCCAATATTAACCAGTTTTTTAATTACTTAGCAACTATAATGTCAGTATTATTTCGTTTATCCCAAATCTAATAACTTTAGCAAAAATGACTGCAAACTTCCTACGTTTAGTTTTAACTTCTAAGATA
>JABUQX010093325.1:0-17500 GCA_015478945.1 Trachelipus rathkii | reverse complement strand
TATTTATGCAAATGATGTCTGTTGAATTTTCGGCAGTTGTATAATTTGATAATTTATTAATGAAGAAGATGGGTGTGATTAAATTAATGTAATGTTATGATTGGGAGATGTTCTATGAAAGTTAGGGGGCAGATTTGCGATTGTCTATGTTGCTAGGTCAGTATATTTGTTAGTTGGCTAAATTTGAGGAAGGGAATTTCATTGAGTTTCACCTATGTATAAGTTATTGCAATTGGAACATGGAATTTATAAACGCATTGAGGGGAGTTAGTGTTAGTTTGTGTATGATTTTTTAAAATTTCTTTTTGAAAAGAATGAGGTGGTGGTTGGAATATCCAATTTGGTAATTATTTTTTTAAATAGAGTTGTGAGTTGAGGGAGGTAAAGGAAGACAAGAGGTTTGGATCGTGTTTTCATGCGTTATTGTACGCTTTAGGTATTAGTAAGTGTTTTTTGCCCTGCGTAGAGCAGTGTTGATAATATGATAAGGATAGGAAAGTCTGAGGAAAAATAGAAGTAAATTAAATTAATTTCAGGTTGGAAAAAAATATGGGAGCAAATTCTAAGAACTCTAAAGGTAAATCGAATGAAGAGTGCCAATTTTTGTGTTAAGATTCAGTGAGGAGAACCAGTGTATGTAAATGGAATTAGCTCTCAGGTTTTCTATAAACAGAAATTGTATATAGACGAAATAGGGAACCGGAAACTGTAGCGATGACTGCTGCAAAATGCTACGCCTCGCCACTGCTATTACTGTTCGCCTCCAATATTCCGGAGCTATACCCTTAAAAAATTATTTGTTACATAACTTCCATATCAAGTCAATCACAATTTCCTTGATCATTTCAACGGTAATTCCATCTATACTTGCAGATTTGCTACTATTTTTCAACTTTCTCACTTTACCTATTTATTAACTACTCCCGTCTATGTACCTCTTCTCCAAAATATATATTTCTTCTTACACCATCAAATCCACGCACATTCACTATCACTTTATTATTACTAATGTTATGCAGATTTTCGATGTGTTCCCTAAACACGCTCCTCACATCCATTTCATCAGTCACGAAAGTACCATTCCTATTCATTATTTTCAGAAGATTCCCTTTACTCTCTTTTTTAACCTTTCGTACTACTATCCAGTGTATCTTACTGTTTTGTAAGTCCTCATTCATCCTCCTTCCAAATTGTTCATTTACCTCTTTTTTTCCTAATACGTATGCAACTTTTAGTCTTCCTTTTATTATTTATTAAATATTCCTATACACCATTCTTTCGAGACATCATCATTGAATTTTAGCACATTCAACCACCCTTCTTTTTTACTCTCAAAGGCTTGCATTACCTCTTCATTCCACTACTCACTATTGACATTCTTACTTCCTACTTTAGCACATCCACATATTTCTCTTGCGCTACCAACAAAGGCTTCATTCATTTCAGTCTTCAGTCCAGATTTGTTCAGTTTCACCTTGTTCACATTCAACTGATTTATTTCCAAGTTTTCTCACATATTTTTCTTAATAACCTTGCTCACATAACTTCTCACTCTAATTTTCCCTACTTCTTTCATTATCTCTTTCCTTTCCAACGATACCCCGCTAACTTAATTTTGCATAGAACAACAGGATGATATGATATTCCCATCCCTATTACCCTTACTGATTTAACGTCCATCATATACTTCAACATTTCATTCTTCACCAATACAAAATCAATCATACCTTTCACTTCGATACCATTTCTATCTACCCCAACTCTCGTATACTTAGGAATACTCTTGTGTCCGAAGAATGTATTACTTGCATACATACCTCTCTCCTCACAGAAATCATTTACCTTCCTATCATTCCCATTTTCTCCTTCAACCCCAAAGGCACCTATTATATCATTCCCTTTACGATCACCTATCGAATCATTTAAGTCGCCAGGCACAATCAATCTATAATTCCTACTCTCACCCCGTCCAAAACATCATTTAGATCCCTGAAAATCTGACTTTTCCCACCATCACTCTCAGATGAACCATATGCTACCACCAAACATCTCTTCACCTTTTAAAACTTAAATTTAACCATTATAATTATAGTACTCACACAAACAAAATTCACTGTAGCTCTATAGTGTATCTGTAGCTCAACAGAACCGCAATTCCTTTTCTCCCCCTCTCAATTGTATATATATATATATATATATATATATATATATATATATATATATATATATATATATATATATATATATATATATATATATATATACAAATGAAGACCATGTAAATACTTTTAAATATATTCTTGCAGTTTTATTGATATTAGTTTTTAAGGCCTTATACTATACTACTTAAAAAACTCTTCGAAAAATTGCTCTGATTATACACTATATATATATTTATATATATATAGTGTTATATATAAGTTATATATATAAGGTTATATAGCATAGTAGAACAAAGAGCAAAGTGGTTATATATATATATATATATATATATATATATATAATAGTCAGAAGCTCCATTGCTGATTAAGCCATTTGTTCCCCTAATGACAAAATCTGAATTACACGCCGTCTTGACTGGAGGCTTTGCAACCATCGCAGGCGCCGTTTTAGCGGCTTACATCTCTTTTGGCGTCGATTCCGCTCACTTACTGAGCGCCTCAGTCATGAGTGCCCCCGCCGCCCTCGGCTTCTCCAAGCTCGTTTATCCGGAGGTGGAAATATCTAGGACAAATGCAAAGGATATTAAAATAGAGAAAGGGTATGAAAGTGTTTGTTTTTTTAATTTCTATTAATAATAATAATAATAATAATAATAATAATAATAATAATAATAATAATAATAATAATAATAATAATAATAATAATAATAATAATAATAAACACACACACACACACACACACACACACACACACACACACACACACACACACACACACACACACACACAATAATTAAAGACGGTGCCACTTCGAAAAAATTTCGGATGATCTTTCGTTTGAAATTGATCATCCCGAGGTACTGTCTCGGTTCCCCGACGTTTTTCAATTTCTCCAACTTGTCCATCTGAGTCGACACATTTTATAAACTTCCTTATACCATTTCTACTAATGATATGCCAAAACAACTGCATTTTTTTCATACTCACTTACAGTTTCTAACTTTCAGCTTAAGATTCACTTCACAAAAGCGTTGGAGGAAACTTTTTATGAGTATCAAGTGTTCGTCAAACCTTCGGTATTATGAGAACGTCTTCAACTTATACTATCCTGTTATACTATACTGTTTGCTTAGTTTAAGATACGCTTCACAAAAGCGTTAGAGGAAACGTTCTATGAGTATCAAGTGTTCGTCAAACCTTCAGTATTAAGAGAACTTCTTCAACTTATACTACCACCTAATCTCTACTGAGTCCGGTCAATATATGTTGCATCTCTCTTTGAAATGCTGTGGAACCATTCTTGAGTCCGAAACATAGCTTAAACCGAGTTTGTCGGCTGACAGTAGAAAATGTGGTATAATTTTTACTATCATAGTGAAGCTGTATCAGGGAATTTCATTTTACCATATTCATTGGTGTAAAATAAGATGTTCCGTGACATCCAAAGATACTTTCGATTATGATTGTTATTGGAACCGATCTTCCTTAGACACACTATTCAGCTTGCGGTAGTCTATCAACAACCGCAAATTGTTTTTCTTTTTAATTATCAGCAATACATACCAGAAAAAAGCACTCTAAAGCTCACGGCTCAACTATGTCTCGTAAGCTTACCTCATGTGGCATAGTTATCATGAGGCTTGATCGCTTGAGTCATCGACGACAATTTACTCACGTCCACATCACTTCTGCTGAAACTTCTTCTCTTTTCATCTCATTTGATGTTCTCCAGTCAACTCGTTCGGTCCATAAACTCATTCTCATTTTTTAATATCTTTCTCGACCACAATTCTGCACCTATTTGTCTTGATGCCTCAGGTACTGTTGCTTTCACTGTGTATATGCTAAATTCGAAATTTTTAAGATCATCTCCATCCACCATCAATTACGCCATATTGATCACTTCCTCTTTACGCTGTCAATTTTCACATCAATACTTCTACTTGGTCATCCTTCCATCCTGAGGCGGCCGCTATATTTATTCTCGGGGTTTTCCTCCACACCATTCACTAGCACCTTCTCTGGTCGTTTAGCTTTCCGAACTGCGTCACTTCTTGTCTAATATGCTTTAAAGTGGCCTCGACCCGAAACAATCCGTCATTGATAATTTTACTCTTTTCTGCAAGGAAACGGAAACCGCGACTAAGACCTGCACACAGTTTCCTCGCTCGGTCTGGAAGCTGATCTGTTCTACGCTGCCAGATTCATCATAGCGAAGGAAGTTTCTCTGAGTTACATTTCCCTTTACTCTATTTTTACTAGAAACGGCGCTCCCAGGATAAAGTCCTCCTTCAAGTATCGGACTACGACGAAATTGCACTTGCCTTATTAAATTTCATTAATGGCAACTCTCAAGATGGCGGTTCTTTGTCTCTTTGTACAATGAGATCGATCTTCTATTCCCCTCAACCTCATCGATTTTCTAGTTTCTTCCTGGCTTCAAATAACTCTTGAATTGTTTTCTCCGTTGATACAATATTGTGTATCCGAGTTTATTAATACCCCCTTTATTTGCCATCAAGTTTTGCCAAAAATTGCAGCAAGGTGGTCAGCCGTATAATATTTCCTCCGGAACAATCAGTTCCGCTAGTTATACTACCACTTTAGCTCCCAATATATACTTTTTCGGGTTCAAGGTTCAGCATCTGCAGAGTCGTGATCAACCGATGTACGATGCTCACTACTGCTGTTTTAACTACGATTAATCTCCCCTAATGGCGAAATAGTTTCGTCTTCTCTGAATCCGTTTGCTTTCTTTTTGGTATGAATTCTTCCACTTCCGCCTTTTGCGGAGAGGACATAATTAACTTAAGTGACTGATTTCTTTACTGAAGAAACATTTCCGCTCTTCTGCCACATAAATTCTCAGAACGTTCGATCTTGCTACACATCGCTGTCTTGTATAGCTTGTCCGTGCCTATTCCTGCTTTCGACTCTCACCGAGTTGGCAGCTTCATGCTCACGGCTCACACAAGCCAAACACCATCCTCCAAAACTCCAACAGTCTCTTTTCACATGTCCTCTTTTCATGCAATGGTGACACATCAGTATTTGTTCATCGTTGGGTCTGGTGTTGCGATTGTCATATCTTCTGAGTCCACTCACTATTGCGATATGCAATGGACTTTCGTACCGAAACTGATCCTCGTACGCTGTTCGCTCACTTCTACCCTCTCGAAAGGTGGTCAATATCGGGATTGTCTTGCTTTCCGGCTCTTCTCTTTCTTGATTGTCACTTTCATCTTTCTCTGCCACATCTTTTCATCTAACTCTTCGGGCCTCCTGTTCTCATCCCATTCTAAATTTGAACCGTTTAACAATCTTTTTCCGGAAAACGCTTCAAAAATGAACTCTATTCACCCCATATTTTAGATGTTTCAATACCTAAATGTTTGCTCTGTTGAACGTTTCCAGCCCTTACAGCAACACTCCCGACATATTGAATCCATTCTATATTTTTTTAACTTTACAAGTCTCTACAACCACAACTTCCCTCTTTTATCTAGCCGACTTTTCCTCTGTAAAAAGAATTCTCATCAACAGTGGGTTTTGTTGTGAAATTTCGCTTCTTCGCATTTCTTTACTACTATCTTCCCACCACCATACTATTTAAATGGTTCACTTACAATTTCGTTCGTAAAGGTACTGTTTTCTCTTTCTTCAGAGACGGTTTGAGGGTATCTTAACTCTTACTGTGCGTCTGGTTTCCTTCCTCAATGTGGCTTGCACCAAATTTGGATTATCTCTTTTTCTTTCAAGCTTTGCCCCATATTAGAACTCTCCTTTCTCTTCTCAGCCTCTTTTTTTGAACTTGAGCCCTTTTCTCTTATTCGCCCAGAAACCAGTGGCATACCTAATTAAACCAGAGCTGAAGGGAGTTTCCGAGACAGATTCAATTCAAAGAACAACATGGCCCTATGCACGTTGTTTGAAAGTGTGCAAGTCAAAGGCAGTTTGGAAAATAGATGAAGGGCGTGTGTTCCAGACTACTAGATGAAAAACATGTAAAATTGAGCCTAGCGGTTAAGTCTTGGGTCAGAGAGTTGGGTAGAGAAATGATTAGAGTGTTTAGAAAGTCGTGTCGCATGAACTTTCCTCAAAGGAGGAAGTATGCATCTCAAGAGAACACAAATCTGGTACAACTATTCTAAAACTGCTTCATAACTGAAAATATATTGACTAAAAAATAATGAAAATAATGAAAAAATTATACAACGAAACTTGTAAATATATATATATAAATATCATAATCAGCAGCATCGGCGGCGGCGGCGGCGATATATATATATATATATAGCAGCAGCAGCAGCAGTAGCAGTATAAGGCATATATATATATGTTGGTTGCTGGCAATATATATATATATATATATATATATATATATATATATATTATATAATATATATAGTATATATATATATATATATATATATATATATATATATATATATATATATATATATATATATATTATCATCATCATCATCATCATAATATCATCTACCTCTTTTTCCCCAAGACTGGGGGTAAGGCGCGTGACATGCACCGAAAACAGGAAGGTAGTAAAAGAATATGACATAGGTCGAAAAGAAACCCAGCCTTATCGCCCCCTCTATACCTATTAGTGAGAACTCGTCGCAGTCAGAAAATCCACCCTAGAGCTTCACGAGACCGCGACGGACCCTCACTATGGCATATCGTCAGTGTAGGGTTCATCCCCTGGCCCAGGTGGGCCGCAACCATGCTCCCTCACAAAACCCCGCCATTCATTCCAATTACGCACCTTTCTTCTCGCCTCTGCCAAACTCACATTTCTCTCCTATAGACATTCCTTTACTGACTCAATCCACTTTTTCTTCGGTCTCCCAGCCGGTCGATTCCCAACACACTCCCAGCCACTATACATCCACTTAACCAACCGACTACCTATCATTCATCCACTTCACATGACCAAACCATCTCAACGTAATTTCATTTATTCTCTCATTTACCCCTTTCTTCACACCACATAACTCTCTAATATGTTAGTTCCACATTTTATCAATTCTTCTCACCCCTAAGACGCTCCTAAGATTGTCCATCTGAACACTTTGAATTTTAGATCTATACCTCTTATTCCAGACGATAGTCTCACTACTATGCATTAACACAAGTAATAACATGCCCTCATGTAAGACCCTAGCACACTCAAGACTTAGTCCCTTTACATCCACCAAAGATTTAATTGCAACAGCCACCCTCCTGCGATTCACAACTTTCCTATTACACTCTGCATCATCCGTTCCCTTTTCATCCAACATATATCCTAAATATTTAAACTCAGACACTTGTTTCAGCTGCTCACCATCTAACATAATTTCACACCGAGGACTGTCCTCACTCACAACCATAATTTTACTCATATCTACGTTCACTTTCAAACCCCCCCTTTTGCACAACCTGCCAAATCTCTCTACTAATCCTCTCAAACTTTCTTCAAGTTCGCAACACAAAACCAAATCATCCGCATATAATAGGTAGGGCACCCTCCACTCTCTTCCATTCTCCATCATTCTAACACTATTCTTTCATAACCCCATCCATATACAAATTGAATAACCAAGGAGACATAACACATCCATGCCTCACTCCGCTATTAATATTAAACCAATCACTTTCGACTTCATTTATTTTCATACACTTTTCACTCTCGTCATACATACTCTTGATTCCATTCAGAAGCTTACCACCAACACCTAGCACCAACTAGCACCTGCCATATAACTTCCCTATTAATCCTGTCATACGCCTGTTGCAAATTCATAAAACCTATATACGATTTATTCTTCTTCTCTCTCATTTTCTCAATCATTTTTTTTAATGTAAAGATTTAATCCACACATCCTCTACCACTTCTAAGCGCACTTTGTTCTTCACCAATCAGTCCTTCAGTCACTCGACCCATTCTTTCTACCAAAATACCTCCCTACAACACTTAATAAACTTAATTCACCTATATTTCCTACAGTTCGCCTTATCCCCCTTACCCTTATATTAGGGTACTATTACTGCTTTCCTCCAATACCTCGGAACTATACCCTCCATAGACGCTTTTTTACACAACTTCCAAATCCAATCAACACAATCTGCCTCCATCCTTGATCATTTCACCAGTAATTTCATCTATACCTGCTTATTTACCATTCATCAACTATATCACTCTACCCATTACCTCCTCCTTACCAATGACCTCATCAACAAAATACCTATTCCTTCTTGCACCATCAAACCCACAAACATTCACTATCTCCTCTTCATTACTACCAATGTTATGCAGATTTTCTGTGTTCCCTCCACACTCCTCTCACTTCCATTTCATTATTTACTAAAGCACCATCCCTATTCATTATTCTAAGTAGATTCCCATTGTTTTCATTCTTAACCTTTCGCGTTTCCTTCCAGAAGAGCTTACTATTCCTTGTAAGTCCCCAATCATCCTCCATCCAAACTGTTCATTTACCTCTTTTTCCTCCTCGTATGCACCTTTTAGTATTCCTTTTTTCCTCTTTATATGATTCCAAATATATATCATATATATATATATATATATATATATATATATATATATATATATATATATATATATATATATATATATATATATATATATATACCTCCATCAACATCTCAACGCCGCCCTCGGCACTATATCCCGGACCTATCCCCTTTAACACAATGTAATAACTTGCATGACTTACCATTCACACCACATACACCAAGAGGTGACACACTTATAGACAACTTACATTCACTCAGTTTCCTCAACAACAGAAGCCAACCTCCTCGATGCCCTGTACAACATAACCAGAACTCTGCATCCTCCAATATCTAGTTCTACAGTCCTTCCAAACAACCGAATTTTCCTCTCTCAGCAAAGTAATGCAACACTTCAGCAAAATAATCCTAAAAGCGTTTAAAAAATACAACCCTCATGACTACCGCAAACAAGTCAACCCCAACTTCTCACCAGAAATTGACACCCTAAAGAGACAAAGAAACTCCCTCAGGGAAAAAGCAGACAACCTAATCAAGACCAGCCATATCAAATCATAAATTTTTACATATAATAAATAATCTAATCAACGCAAGTCAGGAAATTAATTGCCAACAATACACCCAAACACTAATCCATAAAACCAGCACTACAAAAATATCCCGTACAATAAAAAAAAATCCATACCTCTCACACTCAACCCCCACCAACTCACTAATCCATCTGTAAACAAAACAATAAAATCTCCAGCCCCCAAAAATTTTAAAAACTCACAATCAGTGGGACATGACCAAATATCCAATATTCATCCCAACACCTTGGAACTAGATCTATCCAAGCAAATCTATTTAACGTTGCATGGGAAACCGAAACTCTCTCACATTCTGGAAATACGCACACATAATTCCTATAGTATAACCAAACAAACCATCTAACAACCAAGCTTCCTATAGACCTACTTCATTACTCTCTACAAAATCTAAAGTTTTCGAAAGATTATTCCTAAATAGAATCTCCTCCTTCATCCCACTATCTTAATTACAATATGGATTTAGGCAAAAACGCCCTACTACCACTCTCCTAGCCGTTCTAACGCAACACATCCATACAGGTTTGAACCAAACTCCTTTCCCATCTTGTACTCTCCTAATAGCAATAGACATCAACAAGGCATTTGACATAATCCCCCTTCACCTTTCAATAGACAAAGTATTAAACATGGACACAACCATCGAAGACAAAAATAATAATAATAATAATAATAATAATAATAATAATAGCGAATCTCCTATCAGGTCGCACAACTGGGGTCATACAAGGACACCACTTCTCCCCTACATACAAATTATATAATGGATTCCCCTAGGGACCCATCCTTTCACCAACACTCTTTAACCTTTTTATGCATCACCTACCACACTCCACATCCCCTTTACTAAAAATCAATAGCTATACTGACGATTTAATAACAAGTGCAGCTCAAAATTCCTCTATGAATACAGCATACAAAGAACCTCTACAATATATAAACCAAATAGAACAATGGCTAACAATAGAATGACTGCATCACGTCAAAAATAAACACTTGCATTACTTACCCAGGACAGAAGTGAATTGATCATCCATCCAGCAGTTTTCCTACCAAGCAATAGACTCTCTCTCAATAAATAATCTACCATTTTAGGCTTGACTTTCGATACACATTACATTCACCTCATATCAGCAATATTACTTCTAATGCTTTGAAAGCATTAACTGATACAAACTTTGGCCAACATAAAGAGACTCTCACAATGGTATACAGACAACTCCTCCGCCCCTTCGTAAACTACGTATCACATGCCTGGGCGCTTACAATATCACAATTCAATATTGAAAAATTAGAAACCGTACAAAATAAAGCACTTAGGATAGTAACAGACTGCCCTCCCTCCACACAGACTACCCTCCCTCCACACAGACTGCCCTCCTTCCACACAGACTGCCCTCCCTCCACACAGACTGCCCTCCCTCCACGCTCTTCCACCACCTACTAACTGAAACAAAAACACTTCCTATAAAGTCCATCCTGACATGGTAGACTGTCAATTTTAAAGTAAATCACTCTCAATAGATCACTCCTGCATCAAACACGACAGTAATCTG
The DNA here is from genome assembly GCA_015478945.1 of Trachelipus rathkii. NCBI lineage: Eukaryota > Metazoa > Arthropoda > Malacostraca > Isopoda > Trachelipodidae > Trachelipus > Trachelipus rathkii. The sequence goes on along the minus strand of JABUQX010093325.1, from coordinate 6,661 downwards.
GTGCATCTACAAGGAAAAAATCAAACCATTTTAATCACTATTCTAACCTACAACTACACGCTTCCTCAAATTCCAGATACCTCTATTCTTAAGCAATATTCATACTCAATTAACTTCAGAAAGACAGATCTTAAAGAGCAAGAATAATATATCTAGCACCCACCATGCATCTCACAGATAACAACCTGTTGATCTTCAACTAACTTTGAATTTCTAACTTCAAGAACTAAATTTTAACTTAGGTCAATTTAGTAAGTTCAGGTAAAATAATCCCTTCTATTTCACAAGATTTCTAATAAACCATATATATAATATATCTTCTTTTTTAACAAATTCTGATTTTACATATATTTGTATTTATTCATATTTAATTTATCTGACCTATAGAAGTTCCCAGCCAGCGGGTGATATATATCTAAGAGAAGGATATATATAGCAATATAATATAAAAGAATATGTATTATATAAGAATATATATATTTATGAAATATATATATATATATATATATATATAAGATATATATATAAGATGTTAAAATAATATATATATATATAAAATATATATAGTAAATAATAAATATTAAAATGAATGAATAATTAACGGCTTCAGGAAAGAGAGAATGTTGAAAGATATTATAGATAAAGAAATATATAATAGAAAATATGAATAGAATTGAGAAAATGAGAAAAATATATATATAATATATTATTATATATATATATATATATATAAAAATATATATATATATATATATATAAAAATATATGAGATATATATATATAAATATATAAAATAAATGTTATATATATAAATATATTGTATAAGAGAAAGTTCTTTTAAATGTCTTTTCATTATGTCTCATTCATGAGTTTCATTTTCAGTGTCCTGAAATCTGAAGAGAGTGAGAATAGTGCAGAGCTAAGAATACTTAGTATACTTTTAGATCCTGTATCTATCAAGTTTCATATTTAATTCTAAAACCTAGTAATAAATTTAATCCATCTATTCCATTATGTTTATTATTATACTACATATAAATATATTAATATTATTATATACATACATACATATTACATACATATGTGTAAATAAAGAAGAAGATAAAGAAAGAAGAATATATATGAAAAAGGTATGAAGAATATATATATAAAATATATATAGTATATATATATAAAGAATAGTATAAAATAAAAGATATATGAAACATATATATAGATATCAAGAAAAGATGATATAAATGGGATAAAGGAAAGAAATATAATCTAAAAATATATATATATATATATATAGATATATATATATATAATAATAAGTCTCACAATATTTATTATAATAATGCTATTCTATAATAAGTAATTAATATTAGTTAATTCAATCTATATTAGAGTTTATCATTATCAAAAACATTAAATGTTATAAAGAACTAAGCCTTCAGTAGTTTAAGATCATTCATTTTGTGAAACATTATTTCTTCATGTTACTTATCTGAAGTAGTTTGATTTAGTTCCAAGAGCATAAGTCTCACTTCAATGATTTCATTTCCAGCAAACACACAACATAAAACCCATGTCTCACTGAACTATTTTTTATGATCCAGTTACTCTCTAAAGGCCCAAGAAATCCAATTTTTTAAAAAATTAAATAAAAAATTATTTAATATAGTATAGAGAGTATATATATATATATATATATATATATATATATATATATATATATATATATATATATATATATATATATAGTATATATATATATATATATATATATATATATATATACTGAGAGAGAGAGAGAGAGAGAGAGAGAGAGAGAGAGAGAGAGAGAGAGAGAGAGAGAGAGAGAGAGAGAGAGAGAAAGAGAGAGTTAAAAATAAAATTAACGATGTTTTTCGGAAAATTTCCAGCGGTACTTTGAATTTTGTAATAATAACCTTTTCTGTGTAAATCCTAGTTATATTCTTCTAAGGCTAGAGAACATATCACCCAATCTTATCTTTGAATTATGCACAAAACATTATTATATTATATTATACCATATTCTTCTTAGTTCATACATTAAATTAAATAAATCAATTAAATCTTTAAAAAAATGTTACAACCTTTATACAACAGAAATCATAAACATTTTCGCTACGAAAATGCAGGACACGGGGTCTTTGAGGCAAAGTTTCTTCTTTTCACGGAGGCAAGGTGCTAAATTATATTATCAAACTCAGTTAAAAAAGAAAAAGCACATTATTAGTTCACCATTTAGTTGATTAATTCATTTATTTATATTTTTTTATTTATTTAAATCTAATTGGAATTTCATTAGTTCTTAAATTTCTTAGTTATCCATTCCCAACAGTTCTCTTAGCATATAATTGATTTTTTAAGGGTATCTTAGTTTTCCTTTCAAATTCAGATATTAGAATTTAAATATATAAGAAACTGAGCCTTATCCAGCCCACATAGTTATATCAAGTAAAATGTCTGATTTTTATCTTTCCATCAGTTATTCTGTTTGATCTGTAAGAGTGCCAGCTCAACTGTACCAATTCACATTGAATGTTGTCGTATGTCTATGCCTGATACCTGTTCTGATTGAGTGAGGTAGTTATTTTTTTATATAACTGGTATCAGATTTAAGCACATATTGTCCAGAGAACAGTATTGATGCTCATACATTTCTCCTGTTTTCTGTACTAAGAATAGTCTTCATTTAGATAATGTATGTCTTTTCTATATTATCTGTCTTTTCTGTTATTTCTATCTATATTTGAATATATGCTGGTTTTAGTTAAAGGTATTACCTAAAGCTGTTATTATATAATTATGAATCTATTTATCATTGTGTATATATATATATGAAATAAATAAGAAGGTGAAATAAATAATAAATAAAATGTATATATATATATATAGTAGTAGAGTATAACAGTAAAGTATATATAGAGGGAAGGTATATATATATATATATATATATATATATATATATATATATTGAAGTGCTCCCCATGTTTTCTGGTTCACGAGCCGCCACTGATATAGTATATATATAATATATATATATATATATATATATATATATATATATATATATATATATATATATATATATATATATATATATATATATATATATATATATATATATAAATGTATAAATAACGTCTATGATAAATGACGTTCCTGAAGTGTTATATTCAAAATATATATATATGTTAAATATAAAATTATTTATCATAATAATAAGTATACACTCCAATAAGAGTATAGATCTGAAAACAATGTCTGATCTGTCAATCTGAGGCAATAAAGTGAGAAGAATGATAAAATGATGAATGCACGTATTAGAAAGTTATGTGGTGTTAAGAAAGGGATAAATGAGATAATAAATGAAAGTGCGTTGAGATGGTTTGGTCATGCGGAAAGGATGAATGATAGTCGGTTGGTTAAGCGGATGTATAGTGGTGAGTATGTTGGGAATCGACCGGCAGGGAGACCGAAAAAGTGGATTGAGTCAGTAAAGGAATGTCTGGAGGAGAGAAATGTGAGTTTGGCAGAGGCGAAAATAAAGGTGCATAATAGGAGTGAATGGAGGGGTTTTGTGAGGGGGGTATGGTTGTGGCCCACCTGGGCCAGGGGATGAACCCTACACTTGACGATATGCCATAGTGAGGGTCCGTCGCGGTCCCTTGAAGCTCTAGGGTTGATTTTATGACTGCGACGATTTCTCGCTAATAGGTATAGAGGGGCGGTAAGGCTGGGCTTTCTTTTCAATTTGTGTGATATTCTTCTACTACTTTACTTTTCCGATGCATGTCACGCACCTTACCCCCAGTCTTGGGAAAAAAAAAAATATATATATATATATATATATATATATATATATATATATATATATATATATATATATATATATATATATATATATATATATATATATATATATATGGTAGTATATATATATATATATAGTATAAAAAAATTTATCTCTTTATATATATAGCGTGTTTATGTATATATATATATATATATATATATATAGTGTAAATAAAAAAAAATATATATATATATATATATATATATATAATATATATATATATATATATATTGGACTTTGAAAGAGAATCTGACCTCCATTCTTTGGAATCCTTATATATTTGGCACCACGTTCCAAAGCTGAATGAAAATTTACATACAGAAAATATTTAATACTAGTAAGATTTCTGCTCGCTAATTATAATGGTACGTTAAATATCACTCGTCTATATATTATTTGTAGAACATATATTCAGCGTTTTTACATATTACGTAACTTATAGATATAACCTGCTATATCCAATGTTTATATTATATACTACAGATGTTAGATTCTGCCTCATAATGATAATGTTATGTAGAACAAATATAAACAAAATGTTATATCTGTCTGTTATCAGTTTTATATTTATAATTCATTTTCTTCCTCAGGAATAGATGCCCTGTCACTACTGTTTTGTTATATAATAAACATGTTGAATATGTCAGAAACATGTTGCAATTAAACAAAAGAGTCCATCTGTAGAACTGATAATAATATATTAATGCTAACTTCTAAGAGTTTTCAAGGCCTTATTTCTTTCTCCCGACTGATACTTAATTTTTAAACATATATTGTAAAGATCTGATATTCCTCTTGCTGCAAAAGCTTCAAGTCAAAATATCTATTTAACATAAAATATAATCAATAAAATTTATATATACTATAATAAAACTGTCATATATTAAGTATAAGTCAATATATATTACACATAGAAATATTTTTATTAATATTTAAAGTCAAATAACATATATTATAATACTTCTTTCATTTACTCAGCAGAATGTTAAGTTATTTCAGTAAGCGTCTGTTTATACTCAAACAGGTTAGGTATATCCATGAAATATTTGATTTGTATTGAAAAACTATTTCAGATATCTTGCCTTTGAAATATATTTATTTTATCTTTATAAAACATATAATTATTATTAATATTGTTGTCATTAAGTTTCATGTTTTATTTATATTTGTTATTCTATTTTTATAATAAAATTTCTATATCAATATTTACGAGTGAATATAAATAAAAAGATGCCCATAAATAGTTAATATTATTTATCCTTATAATGGAAGCCATAATATTTAGTTTATGTTTGATTGTAAAGAAAACAGTGGTTTCTAGAACGACTATATCAGTAATGTAAATGAAATTAAGCTAATAAAGATATGAATTTTTCTGAACAACATTATAGATTGTTATCTATTTATATTATATCAGAGTCAAAGAACAAAATATTTGATTGTTAAGAATGTACGAACTTTCTGAAGATCAGTATGAACATGTAAATTATGAATCTTTGATAACTTGTCAGTTTCACAAAGAATCAAGTGCACACAGCATAAATATCTTTTAGTTCCAGATCAATTTATTATTTTGAAAGTATTTTGTATATATATCTGTTTATATTAAAGTATCAGTACTATAATGCCCATATTTACTCATGAAGAGATGTGGTATTATCTCAAAACAATATCTTCAGTTGATGGCGGAGTAAACCACAAAGAATAAAGATCATCTTCAGCAGAAGGAAATGTCCAAACAACTCGAGATGCAAAGAGCACTTGGAGGGATTTATTTTAATATGGTAAAGATTCTTTTGTGGTAACAAATATAAAATGTTTAACGATTAAAATTTTATTGTTTTATACACGTAAAATTGCCAAAGTCACATTTAGTTTATTTGAAATTAAGATTTGTTAGTATTATCTGTCGCATCCTGAGCTGACGACATCAGCTGCAGATCGATCCACCAGAGTTTCATATTCAGCCTGGTCAAGAATCAGCAAACCACGATACATAGAAGCGCACATATTTGTAAAACATTTGATTTTATATAATATTTTATATTTTTTAAAGTCACACCCGGCGCCCAGGTATTTTTTGTTAGTAGATTTGTGTTTTTTTTAGTTATATATAATGTTGAAGATTAGAGATAAGATATTTATATATGAGAAAAGAGATATGATCCTGATTTATATAATATATTGGTATATTGAAATTAAGAAATTTGATTGATTTATTTTTTGTATGTTACTGGGCATTGGACATATTGAGATGGGAGGCAGGTATGGTGTGTAGAATGCAGCAGGCAGGTGGTGGCAGGTGCAGGCAGCGCAGTGGTAGGCAAGGTGTGTGCAGGTGTGCCTGTAGCATTGCTTGCCTCTGTACAGGTGTGGCAAACTATACTCTTACACCGATATATGCATGGAAATTTGTAATCTAAAATATGTTTTTAAAGTGGCAGGGCGGGTAGAATAGTAATCGATTGAGAGAAAATGAAGATTCATGACAAAAGAATACTAATAATAGCCTGATGGCTAAAATTATAGATCTATGTGTCTATTTAGCATCAAATATTTTATTATTTTTGCCAGTGTTTTTATTTATCCAGTGTTTTCTTTATATCAAACAAGTTTTATTTATTATTCAACATCACTAAGTATTATTTTGTTCAGTATTTGTTTTCTGATTGAAAAAGACTGATCATGTAAGAAGTGCTCACCTCTGATATGAGTTATACTAAAACGCGAAAAAGTCATTATAAATGCAAAATTTGGAAGAATGTTCCCAAAATCTGAATATTCAGCGCTGGCCTG
>JABUQX010093323.1:5000-7500 GCA_015478945.1 Trachelipus rathkii | reverse complement strand
AAAAGCTGTGTGACACATTCACTTGCTATTCGCCGACTATTTTATGACGAATAATAAAACACTGAATGTGTAGATGTGTTATATTTGGTGAACATTCGTTATTATCAGGTGAGATAGGTGCTGAAGACGTCGCCACATTTTTGATATTCGACGAATATTTTAAAACGAATAATTATTTTTAATCTAACAGTTAGTCTGGGCAAATGGGCTATATATGGCGAATATTCTTTATCATGTGTGTCAGGTGCTAAAGGCTGAGCTAAACATTCGTTATTTGCCGAATATTTTAAGACGAATATTCAAACACCAGATGTGTGGATGGGTAATATTTGGCGAATGTTCGTCATTCGGCAATAGTGTATCAGTTTTTAATCAGCTGTCGTTAGAAATACATTTATGAATTTTAGTTTTTCCATTCCATATTCTTTAAAAGTTAAGATAGCGATTTAATTTAGTTATCCCTTAAAATATAATTTCTTAGTTTATTTGCTATTTTTTGTTTTGTTATCTTTTGTTAAAATAGCAGTATATTAATTGATCTTTTTATAAGCTATTAAATTATTTTTCCTAAAGGCTTAACTTAAATACTTATAATTAAAAATCGTCCGCGACCATTTTTATTATGCCAAGTAAATCAGTTATTTATTAAACTAAGACGTTTTAATGAGGAGAGAATGTTATTTAAAGGAAGATAAACCATTATTACATTATTTATTCATTATATTATACTTTAGAAATGAAAGAAACGTAATTAATGTATATATTTTAGCATTCCAGATTGTAGAAATTATTGTCGCTGATCTAAAATACATTATTGGAACAGAATTCAAGGGTAAAATAAGTTTTTTCTTATTCGGATGATAAAAGATTTTGGAAACTTTTTTGGAGAGGTTTTGATATAATTTTAATGATGAAAGATGAGAGTTATATTTCACAAATAGATATTAGTGTATTCGGACTCGGGAAGAAAAAATATAGAAAATATAGTATGATATAGTAATATATATATTAATTTATATATATATATATATATATATATATATATAGAAAAAAAATATATAAATATATATAGTATAGTATATATATATATATATATATATATATGCTTATTTAATTAAGTTACCCTTAAACTTTAGATTTTATGATAAGATGTTATATTTTATAATCTATAATCATTATTTCTGCGGTATTATTATTTTAGTGTTAGGTTTATTTTATATTGTATTTATTTATTAATTTTTAGATATTAAAAATTTAATATTAATAAGTAGTTTCTAACATCTGACAAGCATCTTGGAAGCTTATCTTCCAATCTTTTGCTTTACCCAAAAAGGCGTATAAAAGGTTTTCCATTGATAAGCTTTGCTTGTTAAATATTGTGGTTTTCTGCAATATTTGAATCAGTCTTCAGACACTTTGTACTATTTAGTTTTTTCTAAGTAGATACTGTTTTTCAGTATTAACTGTGTATGTTTACTGATGCAAAATTAAGGGAGTTTACTCCTCTTAAAAGTGTAGATTTTTTCTTTACATAAGATACTATTTGGTTTTCCAAATAGATACTGATTTTCTCAGTATGAGCCTGTGTTAGTTTTCCTAATACAAATTAAAGGAGTTTTCAACTCTTTAAAAAAGAGTGTAGAGTTTTCCTTTACATAAGGTACTATTTGGTTTTCCAATTAGATACCGATTTTCACAGTATGCACCTGTATTAGTTTTCCTAATATTAAATTTAAGAGTAGTTTTCTACTCTTCAATGTTGTAGAGTTTTCTATACTTTACATAGCGTTTCTTTTGAAGGTTACATAGGTTCCCTTGTAAGTCTTGCTATTTATTTAACCAATTTATTAGTTTTTAGTTTTCCTTAAAGTTAATAAAAGTTTATCTTATGTAAATAAAGATCAGTTATGTCTTTTTTATCCTTCATATTTAAATGTTAGCGTAACGATTCACCATGCATTCCTCCGAAGAGTAAACTGTTAACCAGAGCTACCGTTATTTTTAATTATCTACTTATGTAAATATCTTTGCATTTAATAAAACAAATCTTTTATTAGTTTCTTTTATCCTGTCACTACTGGCTATTTTATCTTTAAAGGTTAAAAAATTAATTCCTTAAGCGCTAAAAAAGTTACCCATATTTATGTTGTCACAGAAAAGATCAAATCCTTCATGTCGTTGAACGCCAAGGACTTTTTTAATTAATTATATATAATCAATAAATATTATATATTATATATATATATTATATATTATATATATAATATATATATATATATATATATATATATATGATATATATATATATATTATATATATATATATTATATATACGTATATATCATATATATATTGTAACCAATATATGGCTATCTCTTTATGTTTTGCTCTTTTAAAATGGAGGAATTAAAAATAATAAACGAATTTTCTTAAGTATATAATTCTCTCAATCCTTTCTCCGTAATTCCCAAATGTCAACAAATAACTTGATTTACACAGT
>JABUQX010093322.1:60000-71993 GCA_015478945.1 Trachelipus rathkii | reverse complement strand
TTTGTGTTTATTTGTCTGCGTGGAGAAGACCGACAACTCTTTGGAGTTGGACGTCACACAAATATCTGTATCCAGCCCTTGTAAGCATGTTCTTAAAACTCGACTTGGCGGGCCTTAAGCTTATCAGGTGCAAGAACCGAACGAGCCCGAGCAAGAAGTCGGAGGGCCCACTGTCTCAATATGATAGCATCGATTCTATGAAGCACGGCGCGAGAGCAAAGAGAATAAAGAAGGTAAACCCGCTATGGAGGGTCAGAAAAGGGAGAGGACTACCTGAGGAAGAAAGTTGGAGGAGCAAATAGCAGAAATAACCTTTAGAGCAGAAGGCAATAACTAGCACCGGAGTATAAAGAGAATGTATCACCGATCAACCAATGTCGATTACGAAGGTAACCATACGATTAAAATGTGAGGAAATCGGCAAGAGGATGGGCCTGCGTCACTTCAGCACAAGAAAAACCCATGGAACATTGCGGCGGAGAAAAAGATCCAACGTGCATAAACGCTTCTCCCATAATATATATATATGAAGTAGATATATATATTATATCGATATATTAAACCAAGATACTATATATTAATATATATATAAGTAATAATATATATATATATATAAATATTATATATGATATATATATATATATATATATATATAGTATATATATTAATATATATATTAATTATATATATATTAGTTGTGTGTATGCAAATACTTTAGCAACTTTGGAATAAATACTAATAAATGAAGAGTTAGAGGTAAGGTACCCAATAAATAGGTGGGGAACTGGTCAAAAATCAGGCTTTTTTTTTTTATTTTTTTTACCATAATCATGAAAATCGAAATTTGAAGTGATCTATATTTAATAGTTTTTTTCTCACATTTGGAATTTCCTTAATGTTATAAGAATAATGAAAATAATAAAAATGTTGAAATATATATTCATTTTTTTTTTAATAAAAATTCTATTTTTCAAAATTAATTGAATATATCGGGGAAAACCGTTCAATTTTTTTCGGGGAAGAAACGGTCATTAAATATAATTATTACGTCTGTGCTTGTCCAAACTAATTCTTAATTATATTATTTACTAAATGTTAAGTAGATTTAATAAATGTTTACGTTATTATAATTTGGATAGAAAAACACAAAGTCTAAGTATTATATTTATTGACATTTTCAATGTTAAATTTTATCCATTATGTAATTTTATTTTCAATCTGTTTTCTGCTACAAGATTTATAAATCTTGAACAAAAAAAGATTATGACAAATAATTTAATTTCTAAAACTTAATAATTATTTACACTTTAGTTAAACTAAATAGGCACTTTATATTACAATTAGGACTTGGTAAACGCACATTTCACGTAACTGTTGACAAAAATTTACGTTATTATATTAAATTAAATGACAAATAATTTAATAATAATAATTATAATAAATAGATAATAATAAAAATATATAATAATAATATAATTTAATAATAATAATAATAATATTTTACACTTATAACAAAAAAAGCACTTTATATCAAAGTGCAATAGCAGATGTCGTAAAATAATTTTTCAAACTTTTGACTCCTTAAATATTTAAATTTGTAATACTTCGACTCTGACTCCACTTAATACAATAATATAATTTTTTGACTCCCCGGCTCCACTGTACACAGGAATTTTCGCAACTCAGACTTCCACTTTACAAAGCAGAATTTTTTGACTCCAACTCCAACTTGCATAGAATTTTTAAAGTCAACTATGACTCAAAACTACTAGGAATTTGCATGACTCCACGACTTTCCATGCTTGCTTTTATATATATCGAGTATTGTAAGGTCACATTTCTTTAAAAAAATGATACAGTTTTGATTTGCACTTTTTTTTTTATCCTTAATTAGATAGAAAGAAAAGATAAGGTATAAGAATACCATTAAACAAATGTTACAATAGTTCCTAACAATACAATGAAAAACCAAAATAAAAATATTATTATAATAATTAAAAAAAAATGAACATTTTTTTACAAGTTTTATATTGACGGACGCATTTTAAAGTAAGCTTACAATAAAAATTGATTTATTTGTATAAATAGTTTGTGGTCGCATTCTTAATGTAGCCCAATATGCAATCTAAGTCAAAATTCTGATATCTTAATTCTACGAAATTATCAGGTCTTAGATTTTTATTTTCATTTAAAATTTTTTTTTTTTTTACAAAATCCGTGGGAATTTTTTGACTTGTAGGTGTAAGTTATTTAATTAAATTTTATATATGGTTAAAATATATTCTATTTACTACTTTAAAAAACTTTCTTTAATCTGAAAAAATAATAAAAATATTACAAAAATATTAAAATATTAAAAGTGACACAGTTCTCCCTCTTGCCCTCGATTTTCCGCGCATTTTAAGGTATATATATATATATATATATATATTATACTATATATAATATATTATAATATATATATATATATATATATATAATATTATATATATAATATATATATATATATATATATATATAATATATTATATTTTATATATATTACACTATAAAGATATGTTTTATATATAAATATATATAATTATATATATATATATAGGGCTTGGGTTCAAGTAATTTTGTAAAGTATCAAGTAGCAAATACTCTAGAATGATGTTTTCAAGTAACAAGTTACTACAACAATTTCTTCCAAGTACAAGTACATGGCATCAAGTACAAGTACTTTAATGGTACTTGCAAATATATATACATACACATCTACCATGTATTGTCCTTAACCATATTTACATAATATATATTACTATATATACTATATATTAATTATATATCACATATATATATATCTAATATATATTAATATAAATATATATAATAATATAATATATATAATATATATATTATAATACATGAGCGTACTCCTGCACTCGTGTCTTACTCGTGATTTTTTTTGAATTATTACATTATATTATAAAAGATTATGCAAATTAACGAAAATATATGAATAACCTCTAGTTAAATAACAGCTTTTAAATTAAATCTGCGGCGGTTCATGCCCAATGATGGATGAGGGATTGGACTGTGTCTGAATTACATACAAAAATTGTTTTATATTAATATTAATGTGTTTTACCATAATAATTTAACTAGTATACATTATAAATAATAATTTTATAACAAAAAATATTTAATAAACAAATAAAATAAATGAAATTTGAAACTTAAAGACCCCAGGATCTGCAAGAATATTTAGTTATTTTATTATAAGATATTATAAATATTATCGTTAACATGAATCAACTTAGAAAACATTTTACATATAAAAAAATGTTTTAGCAGGAATATCTCAAGTATTTAAATATATATAATATATTATATATTATATATATTATATATACTATATATATATAAATAGTATATATATAATATATTATAGTTATATAATATATAATATATATACTATATATAATATATATATTACCAGTATATATATATATATTATAGATATATATATATAGTATATTATATATATATATGTAATTATATATATATAATATTTATATATATATAATTTTAATATATTATATATATAACTAGTATATATATTACTTTACTATATATATATATAGTAGATGTTAAATATTGATAATCCACAAATTTATTTTTTTTATCTTATTAAGGTCTTAAAACAAGAAATATAATGGGAAGGTAAGAATCTATGCCTTTTCCGCGGATTGACCACCGCATGTTGCGAATGACGGACATACTACCAATGCTGTTAAGGTTGGGGGATAGCTCATGGGTAAAGCAATTGGGTATTAATTGTCCTCATTCACAACACGCGGTGGTTCAATTGGAGAAAAGCAGTAATTCTTTACCTTCCTATTAATTGTTCTTTGTTTAAAGACCCCTATATATATATATATAATATAATATATAGTATATATATATACTATATTACTATTATATTATATATATTATATATATATGTATAATATATATAATATATATATATATATATGATAATATATATAAAATATCAGGGGATTCAAAACCTCTGCAGACAGAACTCGGAGGGCTGATAGACACGAATACAGGAACATTTATTGTAAAATAAGCTATGTTGTATGAAGCTTCGTTTCAAAGTTACGGACGATTGAAGGTACACTAGTCTATGTTGTGTGACGCGTCGCATGTGGTACCGACGATTTAGGTTACTCAATTTAATGTGTATGTGCGTGCGTACATGTGTGTACGCATACGTCCTTCGGAAACACGTGGCAATACCTTACCTTGCTTCAATTCAATACGCCTTGATTCAGTACAGTGGCAGGGCATCGATTTACGAATATGGAGTCACTCAGCTCTTCCCCGAGGTTAAGCCTACATGATAATGTGTTACGGTGGCCCATAGCGAAAGAAAATAGACGAAGAGAGCAACTCATGTCCGGGAACGGTTTCCACAACAGAAATCACACCATCAACCACACAATAGTTTCGCTCGACTTATAATCAGCCGCTCGAGAGATGGACACTTCGTCCACCGTGGCATTGGTGAAGACCGAGTAATACGAGGACTCCTGCGTTTTGGACAGAAGAGGTAGCTATGAGAGAGTCGCCATACGACCAGTCGACTAAGCACACGCGCAAATTGCCCTAGCACAGGGTTTTCATATCAGTCGTCTGTGCTTCGTGTCTTGCAAATAGCAAAGAGCCCTCCATTCATACAAACCTACAGAAGTACAAGGCACTTTGGAGCACAAAACGACTTCGACCCGCTGTGCGATTTGCCCGGTGGTTTCTGCAAAGGAGCATCGATAATCCTGCCTTTCTGCACCATAGTCTTGTTTAACCGATGAGCTAGGGACCGACCGGGGCTGGAATTTTGCCGGGGCCTGGGGCCGGGGCTGCTCTAATTTAGCCGGGGGCCGCGGCGTTAGCTAAAATTAGATTAGAAATGTAAGTCAAAAAACACTGAAAGTCTTAAAATTTAGGATGAAAATTTAAATATAATTTCAATTAGTTAATAATTTAAAATTATAAAAAAAAAAACATTTAATTAATTCAATTAAATAAATAGTTTTGAAAAGAGATTTCGGAAAATAAACTGATTTTCTAGAAGAAATAAGTTGTCATTATATATATATATATTTATATATATATATAGCTATATATATATATATATATATATTATATATATATGATATTAATAATTTATAAATATAAATATTATATATATATTATATATATATATAGTAATATATATATAATTATATATATTAGAACTACTTTGTCGTAGTGATATAATTCTACTTTAGAGAGAGAAGCCCTTGAGATTCTTTCTTTTTTAGTATTATGCTTTACTGTCGCTTCATTTTATTACTAAATGTACACAAATTAAACATTGTTAAAGACACTCTTTTTTTTTTAACTGAATAATAAATTTTAAAAGGAAAGCTAATTTTCGTACCCAACACGCGAGACCTCTTCAGGCTAAGGGACTGGATTTTTCTCTTGATCTTCATCCAGTTCAAGAGTGTTTTCAGTTGTTGCTGCTATTTTCTTCATCGGTGTTGTTGAAATTTTTGATGTTTTAGATATTCATTTGTAATAATAAGTCTATCTTAACTTCAACCGGGATGCTTTTGTAGTTGTTATTATTATAAATGCAACAGGATTCCATGATTTTGCGATATGGTTCGTGTGATTGTTATTTCTGATCATCTTTATATTGTTGATATTGGTAGAGTGGCCTGTGTTACGCCTATGACTTGTTAAAGCTGAATTAATGCTGTCCTTGTGCAGGTTCATCTGTATGTTGATTTTTTCTTCTCTTCAAATCTATGGTTTCACCTATATATGTTTTACTGCAAGTATTGCAGGGGAATGTGAATATATACAAGCTGTGAGGGAGATTTTCCTTTTTAGTTTTGGGGTTTTGAGATGTTTTTTAAGGTGAGTTATTGTGTGGAATGAAATGTTATATCTTTTGGTAATATTGTTTAAGCGAATATAATGGTTTAAGCGAATTGTAAAAGGAGATGTTGCTATTTTTTCGGGGGAAAGGTGCTATAGTACCTCTTTTTTGCTTTGTTAAATTCTTTTGTGATGAAAAAACTCAGATAGTAAAGTGATTTGAAAGTATTGTGGATGTATTTCTAGTTTCTTGTGCTAAAAGAGGCGGAGATCATATAACGAAAGGCAACGGAGAAATCAGAGATGTAACAGATCACAGCCTATTTTGTGTTTGGGATGATTATGATAGAATTTTATCATATTTTTACCAAACACTTTAATTAAACAATGTTACTGGATTAAGATATGTTAGATGGCATTTGTTGTCTCCCTTCCCTCACAGCAACCAACCCTCATGGATGTCCTAAACTATATTAACTCTTTTCATCCTTCAGTTCAGTTATACGATAGAAATGCCTTCCAACAACTCTATCCCTTCTCGATAACTTAATCACATGGAAGTAACAATTACTTGCATTTACTATATATATAGAAAACCAACATTCGCACAAAACTATATACATTGGCTATCTAATCATTCCCCAAACACAAAATTACTGTTCTGTCATCTCTATTTCTCTGTGCCTTTCGTATATGCTCTCACCCTCTTCTAGCACAAGAAACAAAATACATCCACAATACTTTTACAAATAACTTTACTATCCTGAGTTTTTCATCACGAAAGCATTTAACAAAGCAAAAAAAAGAGGTACTATAGCACCTCTTCCCCGAAAAATAGCAACACTTCCTTTTTACGCAATTCCTCAATGTACCATTATACATTTGTGTTAACAATAATTACCACTAAAATATTACCCTCTTCATCAATACATCAACCTAAAAAAAACATTCTCAAACCCCAAAAACGAAAAGAAAATGCTCCCTCAAGCTAGTATATTCACATCCCTGCAATACTTGCAATAAATCATATGTAGGTGAAACCATAGAGTTGCAAAGAAGAAAAAATGCAACATACCAGATGAGTCCTGGCCACAAGGACCAGCATAAATCAGATTACAGTCTAGGCGTGAACCAGCGCCACTCTATCAATATCAATCAATATAAAGATCAGATAATATCAGAATCACACGAACCTTCGCAAAATAGTGGAATTCCTTGTTGCATTTATAAAGTAACAACTACATAAGCATCCCGGTGAAAGTTAAAGATAGATTTTTATACAAAATGAATATCTGAAAACATCAAAATATTTCAACAACACCATGAAGAAAATATCAGACCAACTGAAACACACTTAGAACTGATGAAGATCAAGAAAGAATTCCAGTCCCTTAGCCTGAAGAGGTCTCGCGTGTAGGGACGAAAATTAGATTTTCCTTTTAAAAAATTTATTTCAATTAAAAAAGTTGGCCTTTAAACAAAGAATTTTTTGATATCATTTCTGTAAATTAAAAATGGAAGTGACAGTAACATAAGATACTACTAAAAAAGAATCCAAGGGCTCCCTCTCTAAAGTATATATATAAATAATCAATTATATATATATAATATATATATATATACATATATATATATAATATATATATATATATATATATATATATATAATATATATATATATATATATTATGATATATATATATATATAATATATATATATATATTTATACTATATAATTATATATTATATATATATATATACTATATATATATATATATATATATATATATAATATATATTTATTAATTATTTAAAAATCTTTTTAATCTTTTTTAAAACACGCATTCTTAATGGGCAGATCTTAAGCTTCTGTTCAATAATTATAAAATAAAGTCTCAGATTTTAATTTCCTTTTTCCGATTAATGTTTGATATCCAATTCGAATGATTTTTTATGTAAAAATCTCTGGAAAAATTAATTTTATATATATAATATATAATTATCATATATATTATATATATGTATATTATATTAGATATATATATATATATAATTATAATATATTATAATATATATATATATATTATATATATATTATATATAAAAATTTAAAAATACGAAATTTTTATTGAGAAATTTTTTATTTAGATTATGATGAAAAATTATACATTTCAAATTTTAATTTGAAATCATAGTAAATACCAAAAAAAAATGACTATATTTATGGGTTATGTTTAATGCATGTTTTGCGCATCATTTAATAACAAAGGAGTATGGAGATTAAAATATATTTTTTATCTTGATTTGATTTCCCTATATTAGTGTAAAATTTTACAGTTTAACCCCGGTAGAACAAACCACCCGGTTTTCCTTGGATTTTGGAACCGGGGCCGGGTTCACGGGGATCGCTAAAAATGGCCGAGGGTTGGGTCCGGGGCCCCGGTGCGGTTCTTCTGACCGATGAGGCGTCAGCTTCATTCACGTTGATGGCTACTTCACAGCAGAACACAGCCACATATGGGACGAGGACAATCCGCACACAATGTTCATCAGAGTTCACCAGGCGAAATTTACCGTAAACATATGGGGTGGAATTCTTGGGGATTATCTGCTGGGACCTGTCAATCATTCCACACTGTTTGGATGGACCAAGCGTACCTGCAACTACTCCAGAACACGCTTCCGCAGCTCATGGACGACATACCCCTTGCGACTCGCAGAGACATGTGGTTCCAACATGATGGCGCTCCAGCGCACTTCAGCCACCAATTACGGGCGCATCTGAACAGAGTCTACAATGACAAATGGATAGGGAGAGGGTGGACTGTTGCGATGGAATGCAAAGATCGCTCGCCCTCACGCCCCTAGATTATTTTTTTTTTTGGAGCAATGTGAAGAGTGTGGTGTACATTACCAGTTAACACAAGAGAGGAACTGAATTCTGCATATTTCACTGCGTTTTTGATCAAATCAGCACACAAGTGAGGGCATGTTCGGTAAGGTCCGACAGGCAATGCACAGGCGATGTAGACGTGTAATCAGTTACGGGCCAGACACTTTGGAACACATTGTAATTATTCCCGCAATAAAAATGATTTCAAACCAAGCGTCCATTTAGTGTTTGCCTTCACAACTCGCGTCAAAAAACACATACGTTGTTAACAAAATTCCTTATTCGTTACCTCTATCCAACCCTCGGAGTACACAGATGTACGCATGCCACATACATAATTGAATACCCAAAATCTCCGTGTTACAGTAACGACGATCATACAAAACACCCAACAACTCACGTGGTTTACGCTTACATGCACCGTAACTTGAAACCGAAGCGTCATAACAAACATATGCTTATTTAAACATGATGTTTCCTTATCGTTTGCTCTAATCAGCCTCCGAGTTTGTTCGCAGAAGTTTTGAATCACGCCCTGTAATGATATTATTATATATAATATAATGATATTATATATATATTAGTATATATATATAATATATATATTATATATATATATAATAATATATATATTAATATATAATATATATAATATTAATATATACTATATCATGCATCACTCCACATTCTCTCCAAGATTGTGGAGTTATAGGTGGGTAAACATCAACCGGAAACAGAAAAATAGTGTAGAAGAATATGAAGCAAGTCGAAAAGAAAGCTCAGCCTTACCGCCCCATTTATACCTTTTTGTGAGAACTTGTTGCAGTCAGAAAATTCACCCTAGAGCTTCACGGGACCGAGACAGGCCCTCACTATGGCATCTATAATGTGGGGCTCAATCCCCTTGGCCCAGGTGGCTACAACCATACCCCCTAGCAAAACCCCGCCATTCACTCCTATATGCACCTTTCTTCTGCCTTTTCCAAACTCACATTTCTCTCCTCCAGGTATTCCTTCTTTACTGACTCAGATAAACTTTTTCTTCGGTCTCCCAGCCGATCGTTTCCCAACACACTCAACAATAAACATACGTTTAACCAACCGACTATCTTCCACATCCTTTCCACATGACCGAACCTCTCAAGTACTTTCATTTATTCCTCTCATTTACCTTCCTTTCCTTCCACCACACAACCTCTAAATACACTCATTCTTTTATAATTCTTCTCAACACCTAAAACACACCCGCCTAGATTGTCTATCTGAACACATTGTACTTTAGATCAATACCTCTATTTTAGACCATAAAGTCTCACTACTTAAGTACATTAACACAGGTACAACATACCCTCATCATGTAAGACATTAGCACACTCAAGACTTAGTCCTTTACATCCACCAATGATACTAATTGCACCAACCACCTTCCTGCATTCACAACTTTTCTACTACACTCTGCATTATCCAATCCCTTTTCATCCAACATTTATCTTAGATATTTAAACTCAGACACTTTTCCAGCTGCTCACCATCTAGCATAGCTTTGCACCAATGGCTGTCCTCACTTACAACCATAACCTTACTCTTATCTACATTTACTTCAAACCCCTTTTTACTCACCCTACCAAATCTCTCTATCAACCTCTCAAGCTCTTCAGATTCGGCCCACACAAAACCAAATCGCATCTCCATATATATAGGTAGGGAAACCCTCCACTCTCTTCTTCCATTCTCTCCATCATTCTAACACCATCCCTGCCACCCCCACCCCTCTAAATTCTTTCATAACCCCATCCATATACAAATTGAATAACCAAGGAGACATAACACATCCCTGCTTCACTCTGCTATTAATATTAAACCAATCACTTTCCACTCTATTTATTCTTACACACGCTTCACTATCGTCATGCATACTTTTGATTCCATTCAGAAGCTTACCACCAACATCATATATGACTAGCACCTGACATAGAGCTTCCATATTAATCCTATAAAACCTCTATACATTTTTTTTTCTCCTCCCTCTTTTCCAAACGATTTGTTTCAATGTAAAGATTTGATCCACACATCCTCTACCATTACTAAACGCACCTTGTTCTACACCATTCAGTCCTTCAGTCCCTCGATGCACTCTTTCAACCAAAATACCAGCATATATCTATTAATATTAAACCAATCACTTTCCACTCTATTTATTCTTACACACGCTTCGCTCACTATCGTCATGCATACTTTTGAATTCCATTCAGAGCTTACCAACCACATCATATATGACTAAGCCACCTGACATAGAGCTTCCATATTAATAAAACCTAAAATACAATTTATTCTTCTCCTCGCCTCTTTCCCAAAGATTGTTTCAAAACATTTAAATATAAAACCCCCTTTTCTCTATCCATTACTAAACGCACCTTGTTCTACACCATCATCCTGTCAGTCACTCGTCACTCTTTCAACCATAATACCAGCATATATCTTCCCTACATCACTCAATAAGCTAATTCTCCTATAATACCTACAGTCACCTTATCCCACCTACCCTTATATAGGGTACTATTATTGCTCTATAATAGGGTACTATTATTGCTCTCCTTCAATCCCTCGGAACTATACCCTCCATAAACGCTTTGTTACACAACTTCCAAATCCAATCAATCATCTCGCCTATATACTTTTACTGGATTAACGATAAAATTTTCATTCTCACATTCCTCATATTTTTAAAATCATCTTAATTGAAACTCTTTTTGACAGGGGTATACAAAATTTCGTTATCTTATGTTAATTTTACAAAAGAACTTGATTTCCTGAAAACATTATTTCTGAAGAATGGGTTCCAAGAATTTATAATTGACTCAACTTTTCGAAAATTACTTTCAGCAAAATTTAAAGACAAATCTCAGGCTAAATTAACAGCTCCTAAGGATATTTTGTATATGAGGTTGCCTTTTCTTGGGAAAATCAGTTACGAAATTCAACGTAAAATTGACGTGGTTTTAAAAACAACTTTACACAGTTTAAAATTTAGATTTACATTTTCGAGTGAAAAACAAAATTGGGAAAATATTTTAATTTAATGAAAAACTCCCTTTACCTTTTGCTCATCAGTAATATACAAATACAAGTGCGGTGATTGTGATGCCACCTACAGTAGAAAAGACAATATGAAGCCATTCATACATA